>VSDK01003097.1:28561-49589 GCA_009767595.1 Symbiodinium kawagutii | reverse complement strand
CGCTCTTGTAACACCCCTAGCAAGACCGCGCAGCCATGTGGGAAACTGCCGTGGTACACTGGGCTGGCGGCCTCAAACGCCACCAGCTGGCAAAGTTTAAGCGGGCCGTGGGCCAGCTACCCCAGAAGGCTTGGTGCGAGTGTCCGGACCCAAATTTCATCCTGGAAGCTTGGCTAGAGGATTCTTTGGTAAAAGGAAAGTGGTTTCCGTTCCGATCTGCAACCGGGCAGTGGATGTTGGCATGCCAATGCCCTGGCTTCTTGACGGGCCTGTTGAGAAGAACGCCGAAAGAAAAGAACCCCCCAGTCAAAAAGAGATGCAAATGTTTCCAGGTTGAGCCAACAGTCGGACCAAAGCGTCGCAAGGCGCAAGCCAGGGCAACAGGCTGTTCGGGACGCGCCATTGAAAAAGCTTGAGCAGAACAACCCGGTGAAGTGAGAATGAGTTGATGAGTGCTGTGAGCAGCGCACGAGCTGCCTGTATGTTTGAGGGCATTTGTCACAAGCAAGGCAATGCCCGAGCGTTTGATATTATCAGCCTGTGTAAGAAAAGGGCTTCTGCTGCATGTGGTATTGGTAAGGGGCAATGCTTTCAACCAATGCCTTGACACTCACACACACAAATTTGCCAGTCATGTACAAATAGGCTTTATTCAGTCTGAGACGCGCGGTGGCAGTCATGGTCGTTGCGTGTCAGGCGAGCCGCCGGTGCACATGCATGATTTGTTCCGTTGCCAGTGCTCAAGCCCAGCGGTGCTGTTGAAGCCAAGCAAACTTTGCGCAAGCCATTGACGCCAGCCATGCCAAGCAAGCGCGTTAGTTTTGCAGCCGGCTTGAAAGCCCAGGGCCCTATGATCAAGACAGCGCGCTCCGATAAGACGCTGGTCGCTTGCGTGCGCAGCTGGGGCAGCGGCACCGGCCGGTGGGCTTTCGAAGGCTGGGCCACGAAGTGAAATTTATGTTTGCCATCATGTTCCTCTATAGCGTTTCCTCCGCCATGGGACTTCCATGGAGGGGCCTCCTTTTCATGCCACGCCGCCGCCGGCCCCATGCAGGAGCTGCTGCCGGGACCCCGCTGTGGCAAGTCCAGCTGATGGGCAACGTGAGGCCCTTTGCTTACCGGGTTTTGACCGTCATGAAAGATGCGCTCCTGGAACACCCAAACCCCAGAGTCCGGGCACCCAAAGATTTGGACGAAGTTTTGCAGCTACGCCTGAATGTCGGCACCCCTGCAGAAGAAGGGCCCTCAGACCCAGACCAGGTGGGCATCGTGGACTGGCAGCCGGTGATCTACGTGAGCGATGTGAACACCGCCCTGACCTTCATCGAATTCATCTTGAAATACAAGGTCGAGAAAGAACTGCTGCCCAGCATGCCCATCTTGGCGGTGTACGTGACAAGTGACGATGCGCCAGCGCCCCCTGCTCCATGGCAAGCCTTAACTGCAGGCCAAATCACCACTTTGCCCTCTCCATTTCGCGTCCTGCCGCCCAAGGGCCGTCGACATGTACTAGCGCAATTGGAGAAGGGTGGGACAGAAGAAGACAAAGAAGAGGAGGAAGATACGCAGAACAGCAGCAGCGCTGCAGAGTACACCCTGACGTTCCGCGGGAACCTTTACCCTTTCAAGGAACAATTTGATGACAAAGGGGTCCGGGGGGCTTCAGTCCAGATGGACACGGCTGGCCGAAAGGACTACGCGCGCTTCATCCAGTTCTGCCGTGATGACGACAATGCAAGGACTCAAGTGCAGTCAGTCCTGGAAATCGTCCTGCAGGGCATGCCGATCTATTTCATCAACATGGCGGGAGAAGATGATGCAGTGGCAACCTGGCTCCGCACTTTTCCGTCCGTCTTCCAATCCGAGAACCTCGAAGTGTCCTGAGCGTAGCTTTGAACAGTGTCGAAACTAAGTAGAGGGCCATATACTTTTTTGCACAGAAGGCCCCTTCATAGTCTTTCACGGGGGCCCGGAAGCGTCGTGATGTGTACAGGCACGGCCCCGGCTACCACCTGTTTCAATGCCTGCGTACGGGGCAAAAAGTGTGAATGTTTATTCTTTCGCTGGAAAAAGACGGGGCGTAGCGCCAAATTTCGGCGCCAATGCCAAGCATGGAAAGAGCATATGAAATGCGGGCCCGAGGACAACGCAAAGCAGAGAAGAGAAGCGTTGCGTCTACCTCCTTGCGTTGGGCCTTTTCGTGCCCGCCCGCGGCTCCAAGCTCAAATTGAACAAGGCTCCCAAGCGTAGCGCCAAGAGCCATGAACATCAGTTGCTGCTACCTCGTGCTGTGTGAAGCGCTGCGCGACTTCGAAGATGGTTGGGCCGCCTTCCGCTTCATGTCTGTCTGCCGGCAAGCACGGGATGATGCAAGGCAGGTGGCAGCGCGGTTGCGCAGGGCACAGGGCCGCCTGCTCAGCACCATGACATACTTGAGGGCCGAACAACTTCTCTTGCCGGGCTTTGAACCCTTGGATGTACTCGACATGGCAATCCGTCGGTTGACAATTTGGGACCCGCCCGCCTTTATTTCTGTATGGACGCGGCCTCCGCGGTTCATGCAGGATACATTTGACTGGGGCGGGTCGACAAACATGGCCACATGGATTGGCCAGCGGACCCATGTCGCTAGCCGTGATCCCGTAACGGCCCTTCGTGCATTGAACCCGGTTCGGGCCAGATCTGCTGATTTCCTGGCCTTTATTGACCTTTTGGAGGAGGCCAATGCCAAATTCCTGTATTCACCGGTTGTATACTCCCTTGATCGCCCACTGGAAGACCAACTGGTGCCAGGACCCGGGCTCGTCATCGTGATGCGCTACGAAAGCTTTCCCGTTGCTATCTGCGCCCGTTTCACCAGGGAATACTACATGGATGCGATCGTGGTGCCTTGGTTCGCAGCTCGCACTCGACAAGAAACTGCTGATGAGAGCCGGGGCAGTGAGATCAGTTAGCGCGGCGCTAATTGATAGTTCAAACAAATGTCTGCAAAAGGACGGCGTGAATCATGCTTGCATTTGTCAGCGTCGCATTGCTTTCAATTGTCTTCAGCAATGCTGGCACTTCTTGAAACCTAACCTGACTTTACGCGGATCCAAAACCATGCTGTCGCCATACGGTCCAGGTCGTAAGTCAAGTGCGTTAGCAACTTTTAACTTTGCAAGCCAGTAGAAGGTTGCGCCATCTAGCTTCCTCGCAGCAGCTTTCGAGATCAAGTTCGAAACACCATTTGAACGCCATGGCGAACTCTGACGTCTCGGCGGCCCAGCACCTCTTGAAGGCCAATTTGCGGGATGTGGAGGAACTTGCTAAGTTCCTTCGCAAACACCTGCAGGAGGATGACTTGGTGGACATGACCTTCGCAGCCCATGATTTCCTACGGAAGTTGGAAGCCGCTAGTTTCAAAATGCAAGCACGCACGCAATGTGTGGGCTTGTTGAACCTCGCGCAAATTCCGAAAAGTGTTGCTGGCCCAAAAGCAGCAGCGGTGCCCATGACAGCAGATACGCCTGCAGAAACACGATCACATGTGCGCTGCAAGCTTTTGGCTATGAGTGGGAACGTGCTCACAGAAATCAATCTTCCCAAGGGCGAGCCGTGGAAAGAAGCTGTGCCTCACGACCGCCTGTGCGCTGGATTGAAAGTCCCCAACTTCGAGCTGGTGGTGAATGAAACCGTCGTTTACCCAAGCTGGCTACTAGTACCAGGGCAGGATGTGGAAGCGACCGTGGTTGTTTCAGCGAAGGTCGCTTTCCCTCGGGTTCGGTTCTTCGTGGGTCGCAACCTACCTGTGCAGGACGCCCTTTGCCACAGCATCCCGCTTTTTGAAGTACAAGCCCTGCAGACCAGCTTGACCGCAGCTGTCCCGGATATGCTGAAGCAAATCAAAGTGAACCCCCACACCGCAAGGCCGCTTGCTATGAAATGTCACCGGGCCTGGATGGACCTCATGAAGAACGGCAAGATCGCCAGACGAAAGCTACAGGAGTTCAGCATCCGCACTGCTGGGGACGCCACGGACTACGCCATTCCCATGCTTGTGGGAAGGGATGGAAATGTGGTGTTGCGGTCCCGTGCTTTCCACCAAGAGCCGTACGTCATTGTTCCCATGGATCCGGAGACGGACAAAGCGCCGCATGCGCAGTGCCAGCTGGACGAGCTCCAGGCCTTGTTAGGCGGCGACCGCTAGACCATAAGTCCTGGATGCGAGCGAAGCAATGAGAAAAAGTGTTTCGCCACACACCCTTCTGTCTCGCGCACGTTTGAAGTTGGCGCTAGATATTGAGATCAAATGGATTTGCTTGATGAACAGTCGGTATCTCATGTGTACAAACTTTGGAGCATGAAGATGTTTGCCAATTTGCCCCATTGAGTAGCAACGTCGAACGAACCTTCCAGGCAGTCTTAGGGCCATTGCGTAGTGGCTTCCGGTCTCTGTGACATGTGTTTAGTTGCTGCAACGATCGCCTTGTGCATGCTGCCCGCAGGTGTTTCTAGGAGCCGATTGCAACGACAAGCCATGTCAGCATCTTCGATGCTTCCAGTTGCCGAAACCCCTTCTACTGTTGCTCTTGCTCCCCCCGCTGCCCCTGCTGATCCTTCCAGCACAGAGCGATCAGCTTTGCGCCGCCTCCGAGCATTCGACGGCGACCCGCTGGCGCCGGCAGAAGACCTTCGCACCGAGCCCCGGCCTCAGATAGGCGACAGCATTATGGTAGTGAAGCAGCCCTGGCTCGGCCGCATCCTTGACGGAACCAAGACAATGGAGCTTCGCGGCCGTAGGCGCTGTGTCGGCCATGTCTGGCTCGGCGATGGTGGGCGCATTCACGGGCGAGTGAAAATTGCGCAATCCGTGCCCCTCACAGAAGAGCAGTTCAAAGCGCGCCAAGACGAGCACCAATGGCCATTGAACGCAGATCCACCATACAAAACCATTTATGGCTTGATGTTGGAGGACCTAGAAATGCTGCCGGAGCCTATCCCCTACTGGAGGCCCCCTCGCGGCCCCATTGGTTGGAACGTCTACCGCCGAGCGGAAGCAGATGCGCCTATGAAAACAACACGGGCTGGTGGCTTAAAGCGGCCGGCCGCGCGCAGTGAAGTCAGTCCAGATTCGGGGGACCCTGATCACAGTGCTTGACGCCAGGGTCGGAAAGTGTACCATTCAAATTCGAAATTTCAGGCCCGCCTGCAAGCAGAGAGCTGGCGTAGGCAAGCAGATGCGCATGATAGCAGCCATTTCGCAACAAAGAGAAAAAAGGTTTGCGTCGCTGGTTCAGTGAGATCGCTCATGCGCATGTGGCTCTGAGCTTTTTCAGTCCACAAGACAATGCCCCCGTCTGCCTGTCTGCCCCGCAGCTGCTTCAAGCATCCATTAAGTCAGGGGCGCTTGCGCCTTGCATTTGCGCCCGTTGTGAAGGCAGGGGCCGCCCGCCGACTTGTCGTACATACATGATCATAGACAGAATCATGGCAAGCGTTACTTCGCCAGGTGAAATCGGCCCCATCTTTGAAAACCCTTTCGAGACAAGAACGCTGAGAAAGGCCGGGCGCTAAGCTTAAGCCCCGCCATTGCATCAGCCATTCAAAACGGCTTTTGCCGTGGGAAGGCCGGGCAAATAGCACCGGGGTCTTGATTGCAGATCGATATTGAGGCGGCAATAGCAACATGGTGAAAATCATGGGGGTGGTCACAGTCGACAGTGATGAAGACAACCTCTTTCATGCTTTGGCCTTCTTCGACCGTCATGAATATCACGATGGCCGCCCGCTGCGCAGCCAGTTGGAAGATTTTCTGCGGCAGCAGCATCCCTCACTGCAGGAAGATTTTCCGGGACAAGAAATGCAGCAAGCCAGCCAGCTGAACTGGCATCGCCAGTGGAACGGTTATGAGTTGTTCATCATCGCGTACAGCCTCATCAAGGAAACTCGTGTCTTTGTTCACACCCTCCAAATTCCCACAGGCGCCGTGACCGTTGAGGAAGCGAGCCACGGTGTCTTGTATGGCAACAGGGAAGCGCGACTGATCCACCTTTTCAAGGACAGCCGCACAGGACGATTCGCTCCTTTATTGGAGATAGGAGAGGCCGCGGTGCCCGGTCTGAACCTGAACGAGGTGCCAGCAGCCTGGCCCCACGTGGACTTCGCAAGTCTGGCCGCGCCAGTTCCATCCCGCTGCCGCGCTTATGTCGCATGCTGGACCACTGAGGCAAAATACGCGACCACGGAAGCAGAGGAAGAAGAATTGCTTCGACTTGCAGGCTGGCTTTTCGAACTACTTTGCATGCCACCGCTGTCGACGACACAGATCCGGACGAGATTGCGGGCGTGGCAGTCGAACCTCCGAGAGCGCTTTGGCCGCCGCCTCCTGCCTTGGCCATGGAGCTTTGTCGTGCACGGAATGATGTTGTAGCGAGCTCTCGGAGCGCTGACCAAAGGAAAAGTGAACCACTGGAAGCAGGTTGGTATTGCATGTGGTGATCTGCTGCCAACCTTTGATAACATGATGCTATAGCCCTTCATCCGTTCCTGTCTGTGCCAAGTTGATGCGAAGCACATGCATATATGTTTTGCAATCGTGCCCGTGAATCGTGCGTGTTGCTACCTGTGTTTGCCTGCTGCCCCTTTCAGCATCTCAAAATAGCTGACAAAAAAAGGCAGCGCTTTTCTTTTAGGTGTAGCATGACGGCCCGCTCGTTTGAATGGTCGGCTAGCATCCCTAGCCGCGCCGGTTTCCATGAATGGACGTTGCTGGAAGACGCGCCCCGGCTAATTGATTCAGAAGATGGGCGCTGGTTCTTGCCCTATTTTGAATTGTGGGATGAAGCCAGTATGGAAATCTTTGAATGCCGATTTGAAGAATGGGACGGCGACGCTGAACAGGTGGCAGTGTACGCGGCAGAAACAGGCGACGACCCCTACGAGCAGCGGTTCGTTTGTCTCATTTACGTTCGAGAAGTTCCGGCCAGCTTGGTATTCATGTGCGAGCTTGACATCAACCAGGAGTCTCAACTCTACGAAGCCGCGTACAACACCCTCGCTGGAAATGAGATGGCGCGAGCGCGCGGGACTTTGCAAGGCGTCTTGACCGTGGACCACCTTCTCAACCACATCCAGGACGCGGCCAGGGCCAACGGCAGCGTTCGGAGCCCAAACCAAAGCATTCGACTCCTGATGAGCGGCGCTGCCGCTGAACTGCCTCCTGAAACAATCTTGTGGTGCGAAGCTTTGCCTCGTAACTAGTCCTGACCGGGCCCAGGCAGACAGCAGCGGTCAGCTTGAGTTCTGACCGTTTGAGCCTGTGTTGAAGTGGAGAGAAGACAGAGGTCAGCTCGAGAAAAGCCAACAGGGGTCAGCTCGAAAAAAGCCGCTGGGCCGTTAGGGGGGGGGGGCGCCGTTTCGTCACAGGCTGCGCGTCCACCAGGCCCTAAGAACATCAATGGCATGTGGTCAATAATAGATCAAGTATCGATAGAAATCTTGTGGGCATTGCTACCCCCAGTTGCCCATACCTTAGCTGCCATTGCCCGAACTGTGAACCGAGCTGCGGCCTTGCAGCCTGCTGCCCGCGGTATGACAAGTCCATCCGCAGTTGCATCACGCGACGTTCATGGAGCAGGTTGCGGCCATGGCGTTTCATGTCAACGGCCGGTCCAAGCTGACATGTTTGGGGCTCAAAGCTAGGTGTTCCACGAGGCCCGAAAAAGCCAAAGCGAGATTTCGCACAAATGCCCGCCCGCCGTTTTGAATGGTCTGCCTCTTTAGACGACTTCGATGGTTGGACCCTTCTGGAGGACATGGAGCGCTTTCTTGAATATGAAAATGGAGGCTGGCACGTGCATTCTTTCAAGGTGGTGGATGAAATTTTCACGGACATCATGACCTACCGCTTTGAAGCATGGGCTGCCGGCCACGAGCATGTGGCTATGTATGTGGCAAAGCCCGGCGAGGGCCCGCCCACACACCAACGCAGTCCGAGGTTTGCTGATCTAGTCTATGTTCGAGAAGTCCCTGCAAGCCGGGTATTCAAGTGCCAGATCACCATCGACCGAGGAGCGCGTGTCTTTGAAGCGGTCTACACTACACCGACTGGGACAGTAGCGGAGCGGGTAACAGGCACCTTGGACGGCTTCTCAAGCCTGGACAACTTCCTTGACCACATCCTGGACGCGCTTAAAACCAGCGGCATCGTACAGAGCCCCAACCAAGACGTCCGAGTGCTCATAGCCGGCAATGCCCACGAAGCATTTTCCAATGCAGTTTAATCGCGCGCTCCTTACCCCAAAGCAAGCAAGGCCAGAAAAAAAGAAAGCTTTTAGAACAGCCGATAACATTTTGTGCTGTGGATTTTGCCTCGCATTTCTTCATGCGCGCAGACCAGTGAAAGGACGGTTCACGCTTCGTATCTAAGTTCGCCCGCAGCCATTTGGAACAATTCAAATTGCTCACAAGATCTCGCCCGGGCAAAACCAAAACAAGCACATGGAAGGACCGTATAATGTGAAACTTTCTTCTTCCAAGCTTCGCTGTTGGATGTTTCTTTTCTTTGACCACGCCTCGCCCCAAGCGTTTTCAACATTTCATTTATGTTGCCAGGACTTCCATGGTCTCAGAGCAGTTGTCCTGCGCTCGAGGCCGGGGGCTTGTGTGTGGAGCAGAAGTTGAAGTAGCAACGCGTTCAAGATAGGCGCTGACGCCGTAGCATGTGTGTATTGGTTTGTTTTGTGTGTATGTGTGCCCTTTCATGCGCATTGCTTGCTCTAAGGACATGTCCGGGAAAGCGCACCTGCTCTTCGCCAAAGCAATGCAAAAGGAAGGCCTAATGCCTTCGCACCTCTTCAATGGTATGCGCAAGGCCAGCTTGACAGGACGGGGCTTGCTGATCTGCGCGATTGACGCGCGAAGCGGGCCAGACGATGAAGTGAAGCTACAAGCGCCTCTTTTCAAGGAGCCTTTGATGAAGCCCTTTTGCAAGATGCTTGAGAAACACCCGTTTGCCAAGAAAAGCAACCGCATCCTTTGGGAGTCCTTGCCCAGGAACTCGGCTTTAAGTTTCTTTTTCCTCCCAACCGAACTATGGAAAAGCAAGGTTCAACAACACCTCAACATCCAAATACCCCGCACAATACTGAAATCGAAAGACTCGGCCCTCGTACTGGCTTGCTTCTTTGCGACGCCCAAAGCTGATGAACAATTGGCAGGCGGATTCGGTCGTGTCTTAGTGCAACAACACCACATTATGCGACCGGGTGCCACGATTCCAAAAGCTGTCGCAGCAAGACTCGACGAGCAAGAGAAAGCAAACTTGTGGGAAATCATGCGCCCTGACCACCCCGACGGCTTCACTACCTTCATCATGCATTGCATGGGTCTGGACCCGGTCATTCTGAAGGAGGAGCCCTTGTTCCAAGAATTGCAGGGTGACTTTGACCGACGCTTGCGCCACTGGATCCAAGATTCCCGCAAAGCTCGGTTGATGGCGGCCTGGTACCACGACGCCGCCGAGGTGGCAGATGCCGTTGAAGACTTAACCGACTACATCGCCCGCTTCTTCCTGGTGGAAAATTTGGCAAAAATGTTTCCTCTGTGGAACATCATGGGCCAAGACCGCGTGAATGAAACCCTCGACCGCCTTTCGGCCGACGAACAAGCACGTCGCGGGCAGGTCGCACGCTATGTGCAACACCTGGGAACGCACGTGGCCCGCCCATGCCCTGCCTGCGGCATGCCATTGGCTTGCACCGGCTACGCTTGTGGATGCCAGCGGCTGCCCTTGCAAGCCCCCGAGCTGCCCACGAAAAGCAACGCGCCTTCTGATGTCTTTGTTACGGACAAATTGCCCAAGCACCGTCGCAAGAAGAACATCCAGACTAGCTTCGGGAATGCGCCCCCGGCAAGCAAGCCCAAGCGCAAACAGCCGAAAGCTGGCTACCTGGCTAGCTGCAGCGCCCCGGCGTCTCAGCCGCAAGCTGCGCCAGCGGCCACCCCGCCTCGGCCAAGCAACCAAACAAAGGGCGGAGAAGACGAAGAGCTTGCTATGGCGCGACTGCGGGCCAAAGTTATACACCACTTGGCCCCAGAGCCTGGCGAGGACGGCCAAGGGCAACCGCCGCATCCATCGTTGGTGCCGAAGGGCAGTCGCAGGTCCAGACGTGCTTTGCCTCAGGGAGACCGAAAGCTTGCGCTCAAGATCGCCGCGGGAGAGCTACTGGAAGAGAAGCCTGCGCCAAAGTGAAGGTGTACATCGATATAAAAATATTTGAAGCGCGACCCTCGGAAGACGCACATCTTTGTTTGATTTCAAACATTAATGCAGACTTGTTAGCACACGTCCGATACTTCTGTTATGCATATACTCGAGGGCTTGCGTGATATGACCCGGCCGGTCGCGTTTGCACAGGGGGCCACGGGACTTTCAATCGATGAGAAGCCGGCGCGTTTGCAAAACGGAGCCTGCGCCAAGTGAAGCGTTGAAGTGTCATTCTGTATCTCCACATAGCCTTTGTGTTGTCACAAGTTGTGCTCGGCATGCAAGCTCACAGCTGACAATTCAAAAGCATCTGGGGCTCAGCAGTTAGACTGGTCGCTAGCCTCCGCGCAACACCCTCGTTCCCGGAGGAACATGTCTGCCCATCTTCGTCTGGAATGGGCATGGGCCGGCGCTCGCGCGAGTGACTGGACGTCTCTGGAGGCCGTCGAAGTGGAAAACACTGGGGGCTGGCCCGGGTGGTTCTTGTCCAGTTTTGTACTTTGGGACGAAAGCAATGACACGAGCTTGATGTGCTGGTTTTCCATGCGGGTGTCGGACAGCGTTGGCCCGGTAGCTGTGTATTGGACAGCAGACTATGGCGGGGTGCGGCACGGCGATATCTTCGTACGAGAGGTTCCGGCTGACCTCGTGTTCAACTATGTTTTGTCCCTCGACACCAGCAACAATACGTTCGAAGTAGCTTTCTTCACTTTGGCTGGCGACGAGATGTTGCGCGTCCAGGACTTTCTGCCCGGGATCCTGACGCCAGACCACCTTCTTGACTACATTCTGGACGCCGCCGAAGAAAAAGGAATGTTACAGAGTAGGAACCAAAAGGTCCGCTTATTGTTCAACAATGAAGCCGCCGAGCTTCCCCCCGACGCCGTCCTTTGGTGCGCCAGCTCACCATGTGGATGGCTGCAGCGGCGAGATGAAGCAGCAGGTGTGAAGCAAAGCCGGCCGTAGCTTCGCACGAGGCTTGTACAGCAGGCGAAAAAAGGCTTGAAAACAAAGAGCTTCCAGCATGCGGGTAAAATTTCGTCTTTGAGCAGTGGTGTTGCATGGGGCTTGCTTTTTGCCACTGATTTGTGTTGAACCGCCCTTCGTGCTGCGAAACTGCAGGCTTTGAAATCATGATTGCATCTGCGGCTCAGCTCTTCAAATATTTGTCTGTGTTTGTAGGGGCATCGCCCACGCCAGCCGCGCCTACCCTGAGCAATATGGCCAGCCGTCCGCGTCTGGAATGGTCCTGGGGCAGCCGCGATGCAGACGGATGGACGCTGATGGACACGGTCGACGTAGAGGAGACCGCCGCAACACCGGGATGGTTCGTTCCCAGCTTTGAACTTTGGGACGAAATCAACGGCATGATCTTGACATGCCGATTTCTGCAATGGTCTTCAGAAGACTTCGAGATGGCTTTGTATTTGGGCGAAGTTGATGCGGGGTGTTATGGCCGCATCCCTGTCAGCACCGTCTTTGCACGAGAGGTTCCCCCCTGCTTGGTGTTCAGCTGCAACTTGTCCCTCGACCCTGGAAACCAAATTTTTGAAGCGGCGTTCATCACACTGGCCGGAAACGAGATGCTACGGGTACGGGATGTTTTGCCGGGCATCCTGACAGTGGACCGCCTGCGCGACTACATTGAAGAGGCAGCTGTAAGACAAGGAGCGTTACAGAGCAGGAATCAATGCATCCGCTTGTTACTGAACAGCGAAGCTGTCGAACTCCCACCCGATGCGGTGCTTTGGTGCGATACGTCGCCATGCGGCTGGCTACTGCCAGGGACATAAGACGACAAGCGTAGAACAAAAAAGAACTTTGCCGTATACGCAGTTGATTTCAACCCTGATTTTGATACGATCTCGGCCTGCAAAGGTCTGTGTTATGATGGCGGTTCAAAGTCATCTATCCCCCCAGCTCGCGACATGTCCACAGGAATTCATTCCCGGATTCCATACCAGCAAGCTGTGATTGTAGTGCCGTCGCTCGGTCCTTGCTTGCAGGCACGTATGCTCCACAAAAAAGGTTCAGTAGCCTCAGCAAACATGCCCATCTTTGCCGGATCGAAAGCCCGATACACGGACAGGGACCTAGAAGGGGTCCCACCTCCACGTGATTGGAGACTTTCCCTGACGCAAAGCCTCCCGGTGTTGCAACGGCCCCTCAATGTCAGCTGTCCGTGCATAGGGCTGGGAAATGCCGGCCGCGCTCTGAGAATGTTGGGGGTGAAGTACCGGTTGGTGAACAGCTGTGACCTACTTCCGCAACTCCGAGAACCATTAATGCAACTGGAAGGTTCGCTGGATGGGATCACTCTTGGAGCCATAGAAGGTGACATCCACAGCTTTGACATTGCAAACTTGGACATCCCTGTGGACATGCTCTTAGCTGGGCCTCCGTGTCCTCCTTTCGCCGCCAATGGCGCTCGGCGGCCGGAAGGTCAGGCCTTCAGAAAAAGAATGTGTAAAGTAATTGCGGCCATTTACAACCAATTGCCGTTGATACCAACTCCTCTAGAGCAAGCATTTCTTTACTACTTGTTCGAAACTGCTACGCTGGCGCTTAAATGTGACTCTGGCCATTCCAGGCGACGGCAGGGCCAACGTCTTCTACACGTGTCTGCTGTGGGCGATTTTCCTCGCGAAGCACGGGGACTTGAAATACGTGTTGCTGGAAAATGTCGCTGGCATCCAATCAAAACTGGGCATGAGCGCTCATTCTTTCATGGAGATTTGCCTCTTTTTCCTGCGCGAGCACCTCCCTTCCTTCACCTGGAGGGTGGATAAACTCAACAGCAGAGATTATTTGTTGCCCCAATCAAGAACCAGGGTGTTTCTCCAAGGCATCAGAGACATGGCCTTATTTAATATTCGGGTTGCGGGTCATAGGCAAAGCGCCTGGCTGGGCCGGGCCCCCGAGGCTGGTTTCTTTTTCTTGTGTCAAGTCAACTGTGTTTGTTGCCCTCCAAGATTTACAAAAGCCATGGCATCAGCAGATATGAGACTGATGAGGGGTCATCAGCTCAGGAACCGACGCCAGGGGGCCAAGGAATTACGATGCAGCATTGAAGAATATGGTGGTTCGCGGGT
Organism: Symbiodinium kawagutii; assembly: GCA_009767595.1. Taxonomy (NCBI): domain Eukaryota; class Dinophyceae; order Suessiales; family Symbiodiniaceae; genus Symbiodinium; species Symbiodinium kawagutii. Next base: position 36,248 of record VSDK01003097.1, on the reverse strand, counting down.
TTAACCAATTCGGTTTTGGTCCCGCTGCATGTTTTGTTACACCGATGTTTAGGCGTGGCGCTGAGCATTTCCCGTACTTGGTCATGTTGTCGTTCGGGCGACCGCAATATTTCTAGGAAATGTTCTAGGAAATGTCGCCGTGTCAAGCTCCACCGCAAAGCCATTTCAAGCCTCAACTGCAGCACCGATTTCGGCCAACCTCGTTTGTGCCATCGAGGCCACAGGTGGCGCTTGTAATTTTGCACGCTGCCTTGTTTTTCATTTGCAATGTTGCAGGCTTCCCCCAGTTCCGGCATGCGCACCACAGCCGTTGCCACGGCCCTAGCCCTTCGTGCGAAGCCTGCGCACAAGAAGCTACACAGCATCTTTTTGAACGCGCTGTTTCACCACATTCCCGGCCCCCGTTTGGGAAAGAATTACAACATGAAAGAAGAATCCTTCAATATAAACTGCCGTGCTGTCTTTCCTTTTTGCCTTCCTTTGTCAGGTCCGCCGTGGCGAGCCGCGAGGTTTCGCAACATCTGCTTCCCCTCTCGAATGGAAGCTGGAACGAGAAAGGCGTTGGCTGCTCCTGCCCCAGCAAGCCCAGCACGAAGCTTCGGGCCGAGACCCCCACTGGTTCCTCCTACCTGCAGGCGACATCGAAGCCGTGGCCATCGCGGACAGGGAAGCCGGCGACGGGCGCTGGCTGTATGATTTGAAATTCCTCGACGAAGTGACGGGACAGTGGTGGAAAGCAACTCAGATTCTTGTCCGCGAAGTCTCCTCTTCCATCCTGTTGAACTGCAGCGTTGTCATCAAGGACAATCAGAGGTTTGAGGCCTCGATCACCACACTATCGGGCCATGAATTTCTGAGAATCGAGCAAGCTTTGCCGCCGGTTTTGTACATGAACTTCTTCCTGCAAAGTGCAGAGCGGGAAGCCGAGTTCAAGGGCTTGGTGAGCCACGGCGACGACCACAACACCGTCCTCAAAGTGTTCGTGAATGGCAGTTCTGAGTCTTTGTGCCGGCATACGGTGCTTTGGGACAAGCTCTGGGAAACCGGCTGGCTGCAAGACCATTGAACAAAACCGTCGGAGAAATGGAGTGCAGTCATGGGAGAGGGGCGCCCGAGAATCTCTCACAGATTTTTAACGGCTGCGCTAGAAAAGTGAAGCCGCCTTCTTTTGATTTAGCTTGGGGCCTCGCAAGGGTTGCAGAGGTTCTAATCAAAGGCATGCGCGCGCTGTGCCTTGCGAAATGTACCCCCTTGTTGCATGCTGCCTGCCTGCAGCCATCTCACAGCATCTCAATTCGTTTCGAGCACCGCGTGCCTGACCACTTCAAGAGCACAGGGCCCCATGGCATGCGCATCCAGCGCCGATGGATCGCAGGTAGGGAAACCAGACCCACAGGGAAACTGACTATTTCCACACATTCATTCATCCAATGTAAAAAGCATATGGTACATGTAAAGATGCCACGCTGACCACAACCGGGCTGCGTGTTACCTGAGATGCCCCCTGGCGCTCCCATTGTCCAGGCACCTGAGGCCGCCCCGAAGTTCATGCAGGTGGTCAAAGTGGACGGCGATGGAGACTGCCTCTTCCACGCCCTGGCGCGCTCCAACAACTATGATGGCGGAGCCCTTCGCATCGACGTGGCTGACTTCATAGAAGCTACCGCCCATGAGCACCGAGCAGTTGAAATGGAGTTGCTCCTTGAAGCCAATATGCTCCGTGGTGGAACTTGGGCCGGCCACACGGTCATTGTGGCATACAGTCAAATGACCAACGCCAGGGTGATGGTGCATACAGCCCAGGCTGCCACGGGCAGGGTTGTGGTGCAGGAAGTGAGCCACGCATCTGTGCATGGCAACGAGCAGGCCCGGATCGTACATATCCTCTACAACGGGGTCGACCACTACGATGCCCTGGTCGAGATCGTCGAGCTCACCGGTCTTGTTCCTGCATGGGCGCAGCTGCCCCCGCCGGTCTACTACCAAGAAGACCAAGAGTTCCCACCCCTGTCCAAGGATGCCACCAAAGGAAAACAGGCTGAGAAGAAGCGCCTGAAAGCACCACGCCCGCCCAAGAAGGGACAGCCGAAGAGAAAGAACACACAAGCCAAACCCAACCCCCAAGAGAAACACGACAAGCATGTTCCTGAGGAGACCGCGCCCATTGCTGGCATGATGGCCGTTGAGAGCAGCGAGGACGACGACAGCGCCATACCCGGCTTGATGGAGGAAATGGAGAAGATCCCTGTGGCAGCAACATCCCCGCACCCACACCGGCAGCTGGAGGATCTCATCCAGGACAAGCAAAGTCTTTCGTTCATGATTTAAACGTTTTGGTGTTAAGTCTGCCCACGCTACATTTCCTTCGTGCAGGACTTGGCCACAAACCGCTTGCGGGAGCACCCTACCATTCCACCCAACGCGCTGCCCGATGATGTGGATGCAGGCGCGGTGTGGCCCAAGGCTTTCTGCGCTTTTCAGGGCTGCCAGTGGGAAGAGCGCGACGGCACGGAGGAGGACCTGAAGGAACACCTACGCGAAGAGCATTTGCACGAGCTGACAGGCATTTGCCATCACATGCCTTGGGGTGCATCAGTTGATGCCCCCTACAGCGTGTACAACCAAGCCGTCGCAGTGAAATGCAGATGCCAGGCCCCCATTGCAGGAGCGTCCCTGGATAGGACAGCATTACGAAGCTTTCAGGGAGCAATGGCAGGTAACCAGGTAGAAGCTTTAATATGCGCTTCCTGCGGCGGCATCCACCCCTATGTGGAAGAAGTCGCGCGCCAGGGCCCCATCAACTGGCATCAGCCTTTGTCCCGCTGTGAATCAACAGGGGAGCTTCTCTTCTTGAAACAGCCGCTCAAGACCATCGAGAAGATCTTGGGCTTGAACGTGTACCTGGAGCGCTACAACTTGGTAGAGGGACGACAGGTGCCGTTGACAGACAGCGAGAACTTCGCCGACTGGTCCCTGAAGCTACCTGGTCTGGAGGATGGCGTCCTGCTGTGCTGCCCCGAGGCCGTGGTGAACAAACGTCGGCTTGATGAATGCAAATAGTCAGTAAAAAAATGTTTGGGCAGCGGCTTTATCGCCTACGGTTTAATAGAAGGCTTTGTGGGGCCACGCCGCTGGCAGGACCGGTGCTGCACGGAAACCCATTCCGATGAGAAGACCTTGTGCGAGAAGTGTTGGTTGCCACTTTGTACAGACTGCAGCGCCCATCTCTCGAAGGCTGAGCTACCACCGTTGAGCTATGCCAACGACATGTTCACGGGCTATGGCCTGGAGATGATCTACGAGAAGAAGGTCACGATCATCGAGATGGTTTGCGCATCCCCCTGCTTGACTTCCATGGTTCTGATGTCCATGGACAGCAAGCACAAGCAGGAGCCTACCTGCGCCATCTTCGACGAGAAGGCCCACATGGCAAGGCATCGGTATGGTGCCAGGGGTAATGCCCTCACGTTCCCGCTACCTGTGGAAGCCTTACTTCAGCAGCTGCAGGAGCAAGCGGCAGCGCCGGATCAGGCTGCTGAGGTGATGCCGCGTAGCGGAAAAGCTCTGGCAGATGTTTTCCGGGTGATCTTGAAGACCAACAAGACGGGCAAGACTACCAATGAGGAGATCAAGACGTTGATTCACCAAGTGACTGTACGGAGAGAGGTGCGGGGCAAAGGGTCTTTTACAAACAGGCTGGGAGTAGAAGGTTTTTATCCCAATACGAGGAGTAGGACATATAGACTCAAGCGGTGCCAAGGAACCCCAGGGGCAATTCCAAGCTAGAGGTTCACAATTCTTTTGCGCAGTGTTCCCCGCATGCTGTTGGAGGTGGTGGTCGACTTGATCCTGGAGATGAAGAGATTAGGGCACCCGTCTTTTGTCAACCTGGACGAGGTGAAGGTCCGCGACAATGCCAAGGAACTTCCTGAGAACAACGTCCCGCCAGAGGTCTTGAAGATCATCAAGGAGGAGTTGGACAAGGAAGGCTTGCCCATGGACAACAAACTACAGCCGCAGAAGGCCGCTACACCATGTGAAGCACCGCAGCTGGACCCGCAAGCGGCCGGCGCCGCCTTTGCCGCTCAGAGACCAAGAACTGTTGCAGCCGAAGGGCAATCGAAGCAGGAGGCATGGGAAGCGGAGACGGTTGCAATTGAGAATTATGTGGCTGAATTGAAACCCGTTGGCGACCAGCACGGCCTTACTACTTTCGAACTGAGGGCCGGCAACCAAATGTTGGATCAGTTTCAACCTTCGTATTGGGCAATTGCTTTCTGCTTCTTGTTCAAGCACGCCACCGCGGAGCCGGACGTCGTCAACACCGTGAAGGCCCAGAATGGTGAGACGCAACTATCGAGGCGCATGAAGGGCAACAAGAAGGCGCCAGAAGTTAAGATACCAGCTTGGGCGGGAGCCATGCAACGACAGGTCACTTCCCAGTTCCGCAGGGACTGGAATTTTAATCCTGCGCTGTGGAACTATTTATTCCGCACCAAAGTGAACCAAGAGCCCAGAAACAATTACCTGTACAAGGGCGACGTGCAGCGAGAAGAGCTGCAAAAGGGTGTCCAGGAGATTTATAAGAAATTGCACCAAGGAACTTATATGGACAGCAACAATGAGAGCAAGCCCGTGAACGGTGACCTCTCAAAGCTTCGCTACATGCCTGGACTGTCAGACGAAGCCCGCGGGATCATCAATAGCGTGGAGGCCCGGACCCGCAAGATCCCTGGAACGCACAGCGTGCGAGGCACCATGAGGCATCAGACGCACGCCTACCGCATCAACTACGGCCTATCCATCTTCATCACCTTCTCCCCCTCCGAACGAGACTCAACCCTCATGCTCCGCATGGCGCGGGTGCGGCAAAGCGATCCGGCCATTGCAGGCGACAAGGACAAGACCATCTTTGCCAGGGAGAACCCACCGCTGGATGAAGAATTCTGCCTTCTGTCTGTGGAGGAGCTGGCGCAGGCGCTGTCGGGGCAATAAAGCAATTGTGTCTTTTCGGGTACGTTGTTGTAAAGGGTGTTATCTTAGCATAGGCAAAGGGGTTTGGCGGTAGATTCACGCCTTGCAGGAGATCCCGTCCTATGAGGAGAGACAGGCCTTGCTCGCAAGGGACCCATTGGCCTGTGCCTATGGCTTTCGGGTCTTGGTTGGCCTCGCGCTTCGGCACATATTCGGCCTGAGGTTCTGCCCCCGCTGCCCCGACTGCGCCTGCTCAGACCGACCTTGCATCGACCATTTCGGGAGCAGCGCAACAGCAACTGGCGGTGTCTTTGGGCGCATCGATGCCATTTACGGCTCCATCGAAGCCCAGAAGAGCGGGGCCAAGCATTTGCATCTACAAGCTTTCCTTCAGTGCCTGCACCAGTTCACGCCATTGAACGAACTGGCTCGGCTGAACCATAAACCATTGCTGGAGCTGTTGCGCAAGTACTCGGTCTACTGTGAGCATATCAGAAGGATGAGCTACTGCGACCCGGATGCCTGGCACGCCAAGCAGAAAGACATCGAGGACGAGTGGCCAGAGTACAAGAAGTCCACCCTCATGCTCAGCCGGCCAAAGTACCAGGGAGATGTTTCGCAGCTTGCGGCAGAATGGAAGTGTACCTACTTGGCTGTGGACGTTGAGGCCTTGCAGATGCACAAACAGCACCACGTTCACATGATGGACAGCCGTGGGGTGCGGCAACCTCTGAATCATTGCCGGGACCCCAAAGACCCGAGCAGATGCAAAGCTCACTTCCCCAGAACGAAGTGGATGACGGAGAAGCCCTTGCTCATCTGCCCAGGCATCGCCGAGGACAGGGACATGCCCCACAAAGGCAAGAAGAGCATGGTCGGCCTGCTGTGGGGACCGTGCAACGATGCAAACCTGAATGGCACCCACCCGGCTTTACTCGCTGCCCTGAGGTGCAACTGCGATGTGCAGCCGCCATACCGCTTCCCCATCACGGAGCACTTGCACAACGACGGCCCTTGCCCGCAGAAGTGCGACGAGAAGATGCCGATTTGGAAGCTGGTCAAGGAAGCGCAGGTCAACCAGGCGGCCCAAGCCGGCTATGCCTGTGACTACCAGAACAAGCGCCTCACCATCGCTGGCAATGAGATCCGGGAATGGCAGAAAGGGCAGCAGAATCTCTTCGAGGACGTCAAGGACAAGAAGACCAGCTACATCAGCATCAGGCTGGAGAAGCGCATCTGTACCGACTTGTTTGCTCGAGGGGTCGTCCGAGGCGCTGTGGAGACCACGAACCTGAACCTCCACGCAGAGTGCAGCGACCCGACCGCCGCAGAGTCCATCAAGACGGCCCCGATTTCGGACATGTCTTTAGTATACCCCTTGCAGGTCCTACGCGCTATAGAAGAGCAGCAGCCCTGGCCCATGGAGCCCTGCAGAGTCGCCGTGGATAAGCGTGACCGTCTCAGGCCCAAGGCCACCGAATGCCCGCCATGGACGTTGTATGGAAGCAGAGGACGCCGGCCCGAAGTCCATCCGCTCTCGGCCTATGAGTTCGTCAGGCACTTTCACATCAAGCAGGCCCGGCACCCGTTCAGCAAGAAAAGGCAAGATGAAGCGCCGGAGAAGTACGAGGCCCATCTCACAGAGGAGGGAAAGACATATCTCGACGGCAAGGGCCGCAAGCTGATGGAGGCGGGGAAGCATTACGCAATCCAAGAAAACGGCGGCGATGGCTGGTTGCCTTTGGGACGTGGTCACAAGGCAATGCCTTACCGCCATGACTGGGTCATTGCACCCAGGCCCCGGCCTTATGTACCAGTCATCATGGGAGCCTACAACAGCCGGACCACGGATGAGCAGGCCATGCGGATCCTCGTCCTGTATTTTCCTTGGGTCAATGACAAGACGGAAGCTTCACCCGAAGTGCCCTTCTTGAATGACTTCTGGCAGCCGAACACACAGAGCTGGACCGACGCCTTGCTCAGCCATGCCCAACGCGTGCAATTTCCAACGCAGGAAGTGAAGAACCTGGTGATGAACTTCATCTTCGTCTACTGCCTCCCGCGAGGGATGGGCCTAGCAGATGGCCTGGCCGAAAATTCGGACAATGAGGACATGGCCGACGACCTGTCAGACTTTGCCCTTGACGAGGACGACATGCTGGAAGTTATGCAGACTCACGTGCGTGGTGGCGGGCAGGCTACCGCAGAGGTTCCGTATGACACCCTGGACCCTGATGAGGACATCGACGCAGCGCAGGAGCCAGGAGCACCGTCCAAGCTCCACGACATGACGATGAGGCTGTTTGCCTTGTCCGACGCCATCTGGCAAAAGCCGGGCCGTGCCGAGAATTCCGATGCACGGAAGCATCATGAGGAAACCCTGCAGCAAGCCAGGCAATGCACCTTCGACCACGACCTCGCCAAACAAGCTGCGAAAGCATCTCAGAACGAGGCTGAAAAGAGGCTGAACAAATGCGCTGGGCTTCTGGGCGAGGCAGGCGCAGAGCTGGAGGCAGGCGGGCGCTCAAAGAACCTGTTGCTGTTAAAAATTCTTAGCTGTATTGTGTGCGGTTTTCCTGTTGTAGGGGAACAGGAACCGTTGTTTTCAAGTGATTTGAACATCAATCGTCAGCTCTTCTCCCGTTACTCGCATGAAGGAGCGGCCGAGAATCACTGCGGAGATGATCGATGAGTGGCTGGAAAGGGTACGGCA
>VSDK01003097.1:11686-28134 GCA_009767595.1 Symbiodinium kawagutii | reverse complement strand
GGCGGATGCTTGGAAGCAGGACCCGGAGACGGGCAAAGAGCGTCCGTTCGGCGGAGCCAATGTCATCCTCTTGGGTGACTTCAATCAGCTTCCTCCGCCGCAGGGCGGCAACCTGGCAGACATTCCGCACAAACACCGGGTCGGACCCCATGATACAACCAAACCACCGGATCATTTGGTGGACGCTGGCAGGAACCTCATGTGGGAAAGCATCGAGGGCATGGTTGAGCTCACCCAGAAGGAAAGGTGCAAGGACGCCTGGTGGAACGAGGTGGCGACCCAGATTGGCGCGTCGAATCTGTCAGAGGAGAACTACAAGTATCTTCATGGCGAGCGTGTTGAAGGATGCCGGCTTTCGGAAGAGGAGCGTGCTTCGCGGCAGCGCGTTATCGACGGACCCAATGACCCGCGCCTCAAAGACCCAAAGTTTCTGGAGGCCCCGCTGATTGTGGCCAACAACGACGCCAAGTACCAGGTCAACAAGCTGCGGGCCATGCAATGGGCGCGAGATGCCGGCGCAGAACTGCGTTGGTCGATTGCTAAGGATAAGGCCGCCGCTGAAACTCTACAGGTGCAGGACTGCGACAAGGAGCGCAAGAAGCAGAGCCTTGGCTTGGAAAGGTTCTTTCTTTTTCAGTTTTCTTGTAATTCCTGCCGATCAAGAAACTACCCTTGTGAAATGTGAAAACACATGTTTCTTTGGCGCCGTTGTGGGTTCGGAGTAATTGTTTCCATGGTGCGACAGGTGGCTGACCTATCATGACAAAGACACCGGGAACTTACTCGGTACCCTGCCTTTGGCAATTGGGATGCCCGTAGCTTTGACGGAGCATGTGGATCGCTCAGACGACAAGAAGCTTTTCCGGGGCGTCAGAGGCAGGGTGCACTCCTGGGTTTGGCCAGAGAACGACAAGCGGCCTTCCGTTGTCTACGTCAAATTCCCTGACGCGGAGTGGCAGATGGAAGGGGTGGGGGAACCAGGTGTGTACCCCATCGTCCCCATCAAGAACGACTGGCACTTGGACGGGGGGCGCAAAATCAAGATGCTGAAGGTCTGGCGCACACAACTGCCAATTACCCCAGCCTTTGCCATGACCGCGCACGGTAGTCAGGGCAAGACTTTCGATGCTGCTCTTCTCGACTTGAATGTGGACAAGAGGGTGGATCCGACCATGGGCTTGGTGGCCGCAACCCGTGTGCGCAGCCGGTATGGGGTTCTCATCCTGCGAACTTTTCCGCTGTGGTTATACCAGAGGGGGCAAACATCGGAAGGGAAGCGGCTTTTGCTGGAGAAGTTGCGTGGCGACAGCATCGATTGGGCGGCCTACCGAGAAGCTCGCCGACCTTGTGCTTCTTGTGAGAAATGTCACCAGATCCTGCCCATGGATGCCTACGACTATGTACAGTGGGAGCTCATCCGTGCGAATAGGCTTGGGCTGTGTATGTCATGCAAGAGCGGCGCTACTACTACAAAGCGCAGGAAGCTGGATCCTGACAGCCTGGAGAAGTTCGAGTGCATGGGGTGCAACACCAAGAAGATCGCTGAGGCTTTTCCAAGGGCTCAGCTGGTACAGAAGGACGCCGACGCACTGCGGCATTGCCTGAACTGCTTGCAGAAAGACCGGGCCCAGATGCAGTGTGTCCGGTGTGATGCGACCAAGGAACCACCGAGCTTCGAGCCGCAGATGCTCACCATGCCAGCCAACGGCATCACATGCCTGAGCTGCCAAGAAGCGATACGGCAACAGAACCGCAGGAAACATACAGGATACTTCAGTTGCAGATCTTGCCAGAAAGTGTTTCCGGTAGCGGTGGCCCAAGGTTCCGACCGAGACCGATATTGTTTGAATTGCGGCGCGCGGGAAAGCCGTGTGCCAGGGTTACAGACATGCCGCAACAAAGATTGCAAGCGAAAATGGAAAGAGGTGCAGCCCAAGGACGGCAAGCGCTCCCGCTATTGTCCAGAGTGTAGACAGCCTTGACGAAGTCGGGCAGCATGACAATTGAATCGGTACAGTACAGATAGCTGATTTGCTTGCCCCTGGCGAAAAACATGAGCGGCGCTGCTACTTTCATGGTGGGCGCCAGTTTTTACAAAATCAAAGAAGGGCATCGCCCTTGCGTCGAAAACTTGGATACCTGGGATTCTGTTTCTCATTGTTTCTTCGAATCGGCATACCTGGTTTCACCAAGACATCAGCTACACCGGACTTGCATCGCAGAGCGCATTTGGAACATGCCATGCCCATGTTGCTTGGAAGCCGTTAACTTCTCTATATTTTTCCGCGGCCATTTGAAGCTCAATAGGCTTGCCCGTACTTCCTTGTATTTTCAAGCCATGCCGCAATACTGCAATGGATTGCAAGACCCAGCCGGAGGCTCCCCTCGCCCTTAGTCGGTGCGGCAAAGGCCATGTCACCCACAAGCTGAAAGTTTGGCACAAAAAGCGCAGCCCAGTTTTTGAAGCTGCATTCACTTTCGGCATACCGGGTCTTTTGTTGTCACCGGCGTCACAGCACAAACTTCGCCGACTGGCTGGTGAGCGGCCGAAGCTCAACAAGAAACAGAGCTGGGCGCACCGGAAAACAAAGCGCCTACAAGTTTTTCGGCGCGGCAAGCCCATCCTGCCCCAGCCCAAACTGAATGAGACCGGGAAGCAATTCTTGCTGGATTGCGAAAATGCCCGGGGCCGTCAGAATCCGGAAGGGTTTTGGGTGGAAAAGCTGCGCTACAAGGTTCGTGAATACGCCCGGCTCCGAAGAAATGAGCCCAGGGCTTCCAAACACAACAGGCAAAAGTGGTGGCGTCTACGGCGTGAATTGCACACACTCATCATTCCGGCAATAGCTGAAGGCCCGCCGGCCCGGCCAGTCATCGAGTGGGCAGCAGCCGAAGGGATTGCAGCAAATTCGGAGCCACCCTGATGTAGCCTTTGCGTTTCGCCCTTACACGCGACCACAATTAAATGCATGCTGTGGGCAGCTGCAAAAAGCACAGGGCAGCCAACGCACAACAAGCGCAGAGACAGAGGAAAAGAACGTCGTCAGATTTAGGCTTGCAGTCGTCAGCGCGCAGTTTTTGTTAGCGAAGGGAAGGGGGCCAGTGCTTGAAGCAACAAATCTACACATAAAAAGCTCTTTTAGTTCATTTTGTGGGGGACGCCCTATCGACATACAGCTATGCGCCTCTATGTTGATGCTTGCGCCCTTTATTCTTCCCGTTACCCGCAGCCATTTGAAGCCTCAGACTCTTAACCAATGCAAGCACCATGCTATAGACAAGCCTCCGGGTCAACGAGGACCTGGTGAAAGGGAGCCTAGTGAAAGGGGACCTGGTGAAAAGGGAGCCTGGTGATTTAGGGTGTAAGGCTTGCCCCTATAAGACCCCTATAGAAGGGGCCAGGTGAAAAGGGGGCCTGGTGACTTAGGGTGTAAGGCTTGCCCCTAGAAAGCTCCTATAGAGGGGGCCTGGTGATTGAAGGCTCTGGACCCTATACTTTCTTCATAAAGGAAACCTGGGGGGGGCCCATTTACCTACTTCTAGAAGGGGGCCTGGTCAAAGGGAATGAAAGCTTTGGGCGCGAGCCCCTCTACCTATTCCAAAAAGGGGGCCTGGTGATTTAGGGTGTAGGGCTTGCCCCTGGAAAGCTCTTATAGAAGGGGCCTGGTGATTGAAGGCTCTGGGCCCTATATTTTCTTCATAAAGGGAGCCTGGGGGGAACCCATTTACCTACTTCAAGAAGGGCGCCTGGTGAAAGGGGATGAGGGCTTTGGGCGCGGACCCCTCCACCTACTCCAAAAAGGGGGCCTGGTAAGTTGAGGGCTTTGGGCGCGGCCCCCCTTGACTCTGTCAAGTAATATTTGTCTTAAAGTAGTTTTAAAGTTGTTTCAAAGACTTGTGATTTCAGAGCAATTTTGCTTAGGCGCCAACCTGTGTTGGCGAACCCTAAACCCTAAACCCTAAACCCTAAACCCTAAACCCTAAACCAAGTGAGGGCTCGATGGCGCTATACAGCAGAGCCCGAGCGCTAGCTGCCGAGAGCAGGCAGCGCACGAGGGTCTACGACCCGAGCTGCTATACTTTATTGTGTCACCTGGATGCATCCTGCCGCGAGAGGGTAAAGCCTCGAGCTGGACCTGGAACAGACGTCCTACAAGTAAGGCCTTGCCATACCGTCACACGAGATTACACAAATGGAGCGTGCCCGATAAGCACGACACTCTTTATTGTATAATAAAATATAACCCCAAACCTTGAACGGATTTGGCTTCTGGGCGTGGTCTTTTGCAAATCCCTGTGGTCCAAAATGGCTTCTGGGCGTGGTCTTTTTGCAAGCCCCTGCAGTCCAAAATGGCTTCTGGGCGTGGTCTTTTGGAAGCCCCTGTGGTCCAAAATGGCTTTGGGCGACCTCGCGGCCAAACCCGCTCGTCCAAATCAGCCTCTGGGCGGCTTTTTTTGCCAAACAGCTTTTTTAGCTCTGAAGGGTTTAGGGTTTGGGGTTTTAAGGCCGTTTTGGCCTTTAGAATTGGCTTGAAACCTCGTTTTGAAGGTTAAAAACGGTAAATAAGCCCGAAATAAGCTGAAAATAGCTATTTTAAGGCCATTTTTCAATCTAAAAGGTCGAAACCCTAAACCCTTTCAATTTAAAAGCTTAAAATCAAAAAATCAAAGCTGCAATTTGGCTATTAAAAGCTTTATTACACATATGGGTAAAAATGCACATTTTCAGGCAAAACTGGACCAGGGGCTTCTTTTGAAGCTTATTTAGCTCTGAAGGGTTTAGGGTTTGGGGTTTTGAGGCTGTTTTGGCCCCCAGAATTGGCTTGAAACCGCGTTTTGGGGCTTGAAAATGCTACATAAAGCCAAAATACGCTGAAAATTTTGTTATGTCAGGCTTCGACATTGGAAGTGGAGCTGTTTTGATCACAAGTCGCAGAGGCACGAGCTTATATCGTGACCTTTAGCAGGGCTTGGAACCTCACATTTTGCACTCATCCTTTGCTCTGTCAGGCTTCGGCATTGGAAGTGGAGCTGTTTTAATTACAAGTCGCAGAGGCACGAGCTTATATCGTGACCTTTAGAAGGACTTGGAACCTCACATGTTGCGCTCATCCTTTGTTATGTCAGGCTTCGAAATTGGAAGCGGAGCTGTTTTGATGACAAGTTGCAGAGGCACGAGCTTATATCGTAACCTTTAGAAGGACTTGGAACCTCACACGTTGCACTCATCCTTTGTTATGTCAAGCTTCGACATTGGAAGGGGAGCTGTTTTGATGACAAGTTGCAGAGGCACGAGCTTATATCGTGACCTTTAGAAGGACTTGGAACCTCACATGTTGCGCTCATCCTTTGTTCTGTCAGGCTTCGGGACTGGAAGCGGAGCTGTTTTGATCACAAGTCGCAGAGGCACGAGCTTATATCGTGACCTTTAGAATGACTTGGAACCTCACATGTTGCCCGCATCCTTTGTTATGTCAGGCTTCGGCGTTGGAAGTGGAGCTGTTTTGATCACAAGTCGCAGAGGCACGAGCTTATATCGTGACTTTTAGAAAGACTTGGAACCTCACATGTTGCACTCATCCTTTGTTATGTCAGGCTTCGACATTGGGAGTGGAGCTGTTTTGATGACAAGTTGCAAAGGCACGAGCTTATATCGTGACCTTTAGAAGGACTTGGAATCTCACATGTTGCGCTCATCCTTTGTTCTGTCAGGCTTCGGCGTTGGAAGTGGAGCTGTTTTGATCACAAGTCGCAGAGGCACGAGTTTATATCGTGACCTTTAGAAGGACTTGGAACCTCACATGTTGCACTCATCCTTTGTTCTGTCAGGCTTCGGCATTGGAAGTGGAGCTGTTTTGATCACAAGTTGCAAAGGCACGAGCTTATATCGTGACCTTTAGAAGGACTTGGAACCTCAAATTTTGCACTCATCCTTTGTTATGTCAAGCTTCGACATTGGAAGGGGAGCTGTTTTGATGACAAGTTGCAGAGGCACGAGCTTATATCGTGACCTTTAGAAGGACTTGGAATCTCCCATGTTGCGCTCATCCTTTGTTCTGTCAGGCTTCGGCATTGGAAGTGGAGCTGTTTTGATCACAAGTTGCAAAGGCACGAGCTTATATCGTGACCTTTAGAAGGACTTGGAATCTCCCATGTTGCGCTCATCCTTTGTTCTGTCAGGCTTCGGCATTGGAAGTGGAGCTGTTTTGATCACAAGTTGCAAAGGCACGAGCTTATATCGTGACCTTTAGAAGGACTTGGAATCTCCCATGTTGCGCTCATCCTTTGTTCTGTCAGGCTTCGGCATTGGAAGTGGAGCTGTTTTGATCCCAAGTCGCAGAGGCACGAGCTTATATCGTGACTTTTAGAAGGGCTTGGAACCTCATTTGTTGCACTCATCCTTTGTTCTGTCAGGCTTCGACATTGGGAGAGGAGCTGTTTTGATGACAAGTTGCAAAGGCACGAGCTTATATCGTGACCTTTAGAAGGACTTGGAATCTCACATGTTGCGCTCATCCTTTGTTCTGTCAGGCTTCGGCGTTGGAAGCGGAGCTGTTTTGATGACAAGTCGCAGAGGCACGAGCTTATATCGTGACCTTTAGAAGGAATTGGAACCTCACATGTTGTGGTGATTTCTGAGGGCCTTAAAAATTTGAACTTTGAGGTCTCAAAAGGGGTCCGCCCCACGATCGGACCAAAAATGTTAAAATCGAGCACTTTTATATTTAGACTTTTAATAGGAAAATTGCAAGCCCAAAACAGCGGATTTTATCGCATCTTCTTAATGTATCATTTGCTCGGACAATTTACATGCTGTGGCCGTTCTTTTTGCCAGGCTTCTACATTCGAAGTGGAGCTGTTTTGAGCACAAGTCGCAGAGGCACGAGCTTCTATCGTGACCTTTAGAAGGACTTGGAACCTCACATGTTGCACTCATCCTTTGTTATGTCAGGCTTTGACATTGGAAGTGGAGCTGTTTTGATCACAAGTTGCAGGGGCACGAGCTTATATCGTGACCTTTAGAAGGACTTGGAACCTCACATGTTGCACTCATCCTTTGTTCTGTCAGGCTTCGGCATTGGAAGTGGAGCTGTTTTGATCACAAGTTGCAAAGGCACGAGCTTATATCGTGACCTTTAGAAGGACTTGGAACCTCACATTTTGCAATCATCCTTTGTTATGTCAAGCTTCGACATTGGAAGGGGAGCTGTTTTGATGACAAGTTGCAGAGGCACGAGCTTATATCGTGACCTTTAGAAGGACTTGGAACCTCACATGTTGCCCGCATCCTTTGTTATGTCAGGCTTCGACATTGGAAGTGGAGCTGTTTTGATCACAAGTCGCAGAGGCACGAGCTTAGTTCGTGACCTTTAGAAGGACTTGGAACCTCACATGTTGCCCGCATCCTTTGTTATGTCAGGCTTCGACATTGGAAGTGGAGCTGTTTTGATGACAAGTTGCAAAGGCTGACTTGGAATCTCACATGTTGCGCTCAGCCTTTGTTCTGTCAGGCTTCGGCATTGGAAGTGGAGCTGTTTTGATGACAAGTTGCAAAGGCTGACTTGGAATCTCACATGTTGCGCTCAGCCTTTGTTCTGTCAGGCTTCGGCATTGGAAGTGGAGCTGTTTTGATGACAAGTTGCAAAGGCTGACTTGGAATCTCACATGTTGCGCTCAGCCTTTGTTCTGTCAGGCTTCGGCATTGGAAGTGGAGCTGTTTTGATGACAAGTTGCAAAGGCTGACTTGGAATCTCACATGTTGCGCTCAGCCTTTGTTCTGTCAGGCTTCGGCATTGGAAGTGGAGCTGTTTTGATGACAAGTTGCAAAGGCTCGAGCTTATATCGTGACCTTTAGAAGGACTTGGAACCGAACATGTTGCACTCATCCTTTGTTATGTCAAGCTTCGACATTGGGAGTGGAGCTGTTTTGATGACAAGTTGCAGAGGCACGAGCTTATATCGTGACCTTTAGAAGGACTTGGAACATCACATGTTGCACTCATCCTTTGCTCTATCAGGCTTCGGCCTTGGAAGCGGGGCTGTTTTGATGACAAGTCGCAGAGGCACGAGCTTATATCGTGACCTTTAGAAGGACTTGAAACCTCACATGTTGTGGTGTTTTCTGAGGGCCTTAAAAATTTGAACTTTGAGGTCTCAAAAGGGGTCCGCCCCACGATCGGACCAAAAATGTTAAAATCGAGTACTTTTATATTTAGACTTTTAATGGGAAAATTGCAAGCCCAAAACAGCGGATTTTATTGCATCTTCTTAATGTATCATTCGCTCGGACAATTTACATGCTGCGGCCGTTCTTTTTGCCAGGTTTCTACATTCGAAGCGGAGCTGTTTTGATCACAAGTCGCAGAGGAACGAGCATGTTGCACTCATCCTTTGTTATGTCAAGCTTCGACATTGGAAGTGGAGCTGTTTTGATGACAAGTTGCAAAGGCACGAGCTTATATCGTGACCTTTAGAAGGACTTGGAACCTCACATGTTGCACTCATCCTTTGTTATGTCAGGCTTCGACATTGGAAGTGGAGCTGTTTTGATCACAAGTCGCAGAGGCACGAGCTTATATCGTGACCTTTAGAAGGGCTTGGAACCTCACATGTTGCATTGACCCTTTGTTATGTCAGGCTTCGGCATTGGAACTGGAGCTGTTTTGATCACAAGTCGCAGAGGCACGAGCATGCTGCACTCATCCTTTGCACTGTCAGGCTTCGATCTTGGAAGCGGGGCCGTTTTGATGACAAGTCGCAGAGGCACGAGCTTATATCGTGACCTTTAGAAGGACTTGGAACCTCACATGTTGCATTCATCCTTTGCTCTGTCAGGCTTCGACCTTGGAAGCGGAGCTGTTTTGACCGCAAGTTGCAGAGGCACGAGCTTACACCGTGACCTTTAGAAGGACTGGGAGCCACACATGTTGTAGTGATTCGCTTTGTTAATCTTTGATGTTTGGAATTTGAAATCTCAAAAGGGTCCCCCCCAACAATCGGCGCAAAAAGATGAAAATCGAGCACTTTTACAAGCACACTTTAAATAGGAAAGCTATAGCTAAAACATCGGAATTCATTGGTTTTTTCTTGTCCCGGGGATAATTTGTGGTAAATGCCTAGGCTTGTTTAAGCGTTGTGCAGACGACCTGTTGTCAATTTGCCAATAGAAGCGTCGAAGAAATTTCTGAAGGTCCGAGGAAAGCATTTATGTTGAGCTGTGGCGCTCAGGTGCGGTTGCCTCAGGTACTTCGCCGCTGCTTTCCTGGCCATTTGCACCGGCCGAAGCTTGACAATGAACCGTTGTGAAAAAGCCGCTCGCAGCATGGAAGGCGTGGGGATGTACGTCGGGTGTCTAAATATGGAATTTCCCGATGACGCGTTAGCTGAGCAGTCGTTCAGTTCAATCAACTCGCTCATGTTGCTGTTCGGGTCAGCCGCAGTTATTCGATTTTAGACTGGAAGGCGTTTGCTTTCCTTTTGTTACACTATGTCACGTGCTTGCATTACCCGAGATGGCTAAAGCGCGCGAAGTCACAAATGTTCGCATTCTGGAAATTTTTCTTCGGCTCATGAGAAACTTCAATTCGGGACGCGTAGCGGGTGTAGTTGCTACTCCGGGCTTCACCCAGCCATGCCAGCTTTCGAAGGCCGCTTTACAAGACTGCTCAAGGACAGAATGATCTCGTGTTTTTTTTGTTTAGCTTTGTTTTGTTTTGATAGCAGCGCAGGATGCCGTACAAAACATCAGCTTGTCTTCGGATGACGATGGTGGCCGGGATCCTGCGAGTGGCGTTGCTGACGCCCAACAGGCTCAGGGAGCTGTATGGCAAGTTGCATTTTCAATAGGTAACTCTGTTTTTGCGCCTTGGCAATTTATCATTGGGCATGCAAAAAGAAAACTTCTTTTCCGGGGTCTTCTGAATGTAGTCTTGCGCTCTTGAGACAGGCCGGAATTACTGGCAACATTGACCTTTCGACGGACAGCGAGGGCATGGAGTCACTGGGTGCAGACGAGGAGGATGCAGTAGAGAGCGTGCCCCTTCAAGCTGCCAGAGAAGGATCGGATCAAGGCGTGGCCGATTTGGACTTGGGCGACATCATCGCGCTTGCCAAGGATACGGATGAATTCTTCGAGGACCGCGGTCTGAAAATAGAGTGCAAAGTCCAAAATGTTATGTTTTCTTGGTGCTTAGGTTGTTGCCTTGTTTCCAAGGAGCCCTCTGAAGATGATGAGGCCGCAGAAGCAGATGCAGAGGATCAGGCAGTAGAAGCAGATGCAGAGGAGCAGGCCAACGTGGAGCAAATCGCGCCCCCAGAAGATGAGAGGCCAGCTCGAAAAAGGGGAATCAAACGGCCTGCTGCAGCAATGAAGCGGCCTGCTCGGGCATTCGGTGCCAAGAAACGCCCAGCCGCTCGAAGCACTTGGCCGAACGAGCAATGCCCTGGACAGGACGCGGCGCACCCATGTGTGTTTAGCACAACCATTGCAGGTGCCCCTGCGGCAATCCATCCTCGCCGAGGAGAAACCCATTGCGCGTTCTGCAGCAAAGGAGCTTTTGACCAAAATGGAAGAGGATCCCGACGCTCTAGGATGGTCCAGATGCTCAAGAAAATTTTGCACCTCAACCCGGGAAACGCTGAGAAGGCCTTGGCAAACATCGAGGGCTGGCACGGAGAGGACGTGGCCGCGGAGTTTCGCAAGAAGCTGGGTCTCACAGATGCACCAAAACAGTGGAATGCCTTGCTGGAGAAAAGAAAGCTTCTCCGAGCACCCCTAGAAGACGAGGAAGCAGAGGAGTATGCGAAGGCGGTTCAGAATGATCGCCGCATAGTTCGCCGCAAGATGCTGTGTCCTGAGCATAAAGGGAAGCACGCTACAAAGAGGCAAGAGGACAAGGAAATAGAAGAAGTTGCTCGCAGGTTTGGTCCCCTAGCTGACCTTGCAGACAACGATTGTGGCTTACCTGTACCATCAGATGAGAAGGCTCGCATGGTGGAGCAATGGTGCAAACTCGGCTCTTGGGGCATCTGCAAGAAGTGCAGTTCACTGCAGCCTCGGCCTCTGGAGCCCAAGGACCTGAAGCAGGTTGCAAGCCCGACCATGACGGAGAAGGCTTGCAAAGTATGCAGCAAAGGAGATTATGTGCCTCAGTTGGAAGATGTACCAGAACAGTTGAGGAATCTGCGGCCCTCGTTGGTTGCTGCCCTGCGGCCCATTGATTTGAATACTGGCCCAGAGATTCGGGCAAAGCATGGCTACCGAGTGCACTCTTGCCCGATCACTTTCGCCTATGCCCCCATCAGTGTGAAGGACAAGATCAAGAAGCTGAACACTTCAGAGGAGAGGAAACTCGCCCGAGAAGCGCATCAACATCTGCTAGAATGTTCCGCCAGTGCTTATTCCAAATTCCATGAGGAGCACACGGAGTTCTTGCAGAAGCATGGAGATGATGCCCCCGAGCAGAAGCGCAAGCGGCCTATACGCTATATCGAAAGGGAAGGCGGGGGTGGCCAAACCTTTCATGTTAAACATGACCCTTTAAATCAACAGGCTCTTCGGAATTTTTCTTGCCCGCTTGGATTTGTTCCTGAGGCCTCGAATGCGCCTTGTGGCCCCACCTGTACTGGCACCGGAACTTGTGCGAGACAGTGGCCCGTGCATCTCATGAAGCCAGGGCCGGCAAGAAGCGCAAGGCTTCTTCAAGCAGCTCCGAGAGCGAGAGGGATGAGGAGGCGGGGCCTGACATCCAATGCGGAAAGCAGGGCCGGATTAAGGAGAGCTTCCTCCGCAAAGTGTTTTCCCCGGTAATCGGATATGGTACAGACTATGACCTTTTGCATTTCGTGTATGACCTCAGCATGTGGACTACCGTGGGGACCAAGAAGAACGTCGCAGCTCGGCACAATGTGCCGTTGCGTCTGGTCTTGAAGGGTTGCCCTTGGAGCCCTCAATATTTTCGAGTCCGTCATCAGGCGGTGATCGACATGCAAAGGCAATGCGGGAACGCAACTCTGTTCAGGACCCGTGCCCCCTATGAGAGGAGCTTTCCATACCATGTCTGGGTGATGCACGAGCAGCGTGTCGCCGGCCGCCCTCGACTTCATCTTGCCGGTGCAGAGGCCCTTCATATGGCACACGTGCTGCTGGAGATGGACAAGGCTTTCATTTGTGGAGGGCGAGGGTCTAGCGGAGATGCCAGCCGCACCTGGACGAACCATTTACTTTCAGCCGAAGCACTCGGCCCAGATGGCGTTGCACCTTCAACGGTGGTGAGCAGGGTCACCAGGTTGGAATTCCAGGACGGCAAGAGGAAGCGAGCAAAGCAGGCATACCATGGAAGGGGCACGACACACAGCCATTCCTTGGAGTTTTTGCAGAACGTTGGCGCCATCGGCCTGCAGAACAAGGTCTCTGCTCGTTTGCCTGACAAGGACGTCCAGCCGCTGCTGCATGGGCTGGTCTTGGACGGCCAATGTGACTACAAGAATTCAGGCGTGCCGCTGCGAGAAGAGCCTTCGGCCTGGGATCCGGAGTCAGAGAAGCTGCTGCTGCAGCACACCGAGGAGGACCAGGAGCTCCATATCCGCCCGTACTTCATTGGCACCATGCAGATCACCAAGTGCCATGAAGATGTCCAACATGCTCGGGACAATGCTGCCGTCGCTCGGTACGTCGCCACTTACGCCATGAAATTCAGCGACTCCATGGACCAAGATTGGCTCAATGACCACGCCTCGGACTACAGTGTTGCCAGGCGCGTCCTCTTCAGCCACCAACCCTTGGAGCCAGAAATGTGGCTGACTCTGGCGGCATCTCGTTTCAAGCAGGTTGACCATAAAGGCACCCTGGTGGACTATTTTGTGCCCTTGCCCGACTGCGCTGACAAGCCAAAGTGGCTGCTTAACTATGAACATTCTGCTTGGCGAGAAGATGGCATGCCTTTGATTCATTTCGTGCGCAAGAGCAACAAGGAAGGTGGCATCATGCGTCACATTAAGGAGGCATACCACAGGCACATCTGCGCAAAGGTGGAGAAAGCATTGCTGGCTGCAGGGCATCCTGCTCCGGAAGCACAGAAAGCCAGCTCAGAGATGCTTAGGGTATACAAGAGGCGAATCAAGGAGAGCGGCGAAGATGAGGCTGGAACCCTCGCGTCTCATGTGAGTCGACGCTTTGACTTGGAGGTTCAGGAGCTGGATGCTTTTGCCAATCGATATGAACCTCGAGGGGAGAAGCTGTTTGCTGCAGGGACCTACAGCATGCTGAACGACCGCTACTATGGCCAATGGGTGGTGTTGCACAAGCCTTTTCGATGCATGGAAGACTTGCAAAGGCCGATTGCAGCTGACTTGGCAAAAGTGCCTGACCATTACCGTTTCTTTGCAATGGCGTTGCTGCTCGCGCCGGAGATGTGGAGGAACCCTGCCAAAATCAGAGATCAAATGAAGCTCGAGGCAAACAGCAAAGCCATGGTGGAGACCGTCGTGCAGAAGATCGCTTGAAGGTCCCGCTCATAAAGACCACTGCGCCTACTCACCCTGGCACAGACATGGCCCGCATCGTATGCAACATCGACGGCGGCGTCAAAATCCGATCCTACATCGACAAAATCTTGCGCGAAGCGCTTTGCGGAGTGCCTCTTCTGCTCTTCAATGAAGTGGAAGACAAGAATGATTGCTTTCTAGCCTGGCTTTTGGAGCGACCATCCATCATTCTGAGCTGCCAGTCTGAAACCGAAAGCATGGAAAACGACGGGGCCGAAGACATGAAGCCGACAGCCAGCCAGGAGCAGTCCTTAGCATCATCAGCAGCTGCTGTCTGACGGGGGAAGCTGAACGGAGGGCGGCCCCCGAATAGGTACAGGGCGAGGCCACTTTCAGTTCAAGAGCAATGTACAGTGAGAGCCAAAAGGCATGAAGCTAACGAAAACAAGGGTCACTGCGTTGCATGGCTTGGCGTTAGGGCGGGATGGTGGTTGGTAGGGGTGTAGAATACAGTGGAAATGGTTACGCTTCTTTGTTCTTGCTTTACTTTGCCAGCATCAAGGTTTGCCGGAAGTCGAACGAGAAGGTTGGATGCCAAAACTATTTTCGTTTTTCATTCTGTAGACACGGCGTGCAAAATTCCATGGCATGCCATTGCCATTTATTTCTACTGTGCAGCTATTTAACGCCCAGAGCAGCCATTCTACCCAGCGCAATTTCACAATAGCCATGCCGCAATTCTGCAATGGCCTTCAAGATCCGGCCGGTAGCTCGCCCCGTCCATGCATTTTCGCGGCCGAGGGAAATGGACAGCCCGCGGCCGTGAAGCAGCGACGCGATGGACCTCAGTGCGCTTTCTGTTCCCCGGATGCTTTTGACAAAGCATACAACAGCCGTTGTGGCAAAGGCCACATCACTCACAAATTGAAATCTTGGAAGAAGAAGCGCAGCCCTGTTTTCGAGGCAGCCTTTCAATTCGGAATGCCTGGACTGCTGCTGCCGTTGGAGCTGCAATACAAGTTGCGCCGGATGGCTGGGGAAAAGCCGAAATTCGACAAGAGCAAAAGCTGGCTGCATAGGAAGCAAGCGCGGCTGAAAGTTTTCCGGCGTGGCAAGCCCATCCCGCCGCAGCCGGCGCTTACCCCCGACGGGGAGCAGTTCTTATTACATTGCGAGAACCCGCGGGACAGCCGGAACCTCAAAGGGCTATGGGTCGAGAAGCTGCGCTACAAGGTCCGTGAATATACCCGGCGCAGAAGGCACGAGCCAAATGCCCCTACAGAGAGCAGGCGAAAGTGGCGGCGTTTGCGGCGTGAATTGAGAAAGCTTTTGCTCCCTGCGCTGGCGGAAGGCCCAGAAGCTTTACAAGCCATCAAGCGGGCAGCAGCGGAGGGAATTGCGACAGCAGCAGACTGCCGGGCAATGAGTGCACGCCGCATGCGCATTTCGATGCATGATCCGTAAAGTGCCGGGCAGGTACAGAAAGAACAGAGCAGCCCAGCCACCGAGAGCAAAACGCCCGAAAAGGAAAAAGCTGCGCTTGGATTGTGCTTTAGGCATGCCAACTGTTGTTTGAGCCGAGGCCTATCCCACAGGCAGCACACGGCCCTGTATACTCAGATCACAGTAGATTGACCCGTTAAAACATGTATTGTTTTAGCCTGCTTCAGGTACTACAACGCCGATGACATGAATGAGCTGCCCTTGCTCTGAAGGGGGCCTGGTCGCCCTGGATTGGGCGGCGTGAATTGGCCGCTCGTGCCAGTCGGAAAACCGGGAGAGCCGCCAAAAAGCTTGCCATGTTGGCTGATTGAAAATAGATTTTGGTTCGAATGGCTGGGGGGCTGATGGATGTGATTGATGAATGTTGAAAATCTTCATGGTCTTGTCTTGTGTTGTAAGGAGCTGGGCTTGAAGAAATTGAAGGACGGTTGACGAATGTTGATGCATGGACATGGCCTTGCCTTGTGTTGTAAGGAGCTGGGTATGAAGAATTTGGATTAACAAAGCTTGCTTGACAGATTTGGGGTAGCAACTGTGAATTGTGTTAAAAAGGGCTTGGCGTGAGGAATTTGGCTCAATAAAGCGTGCTTAAGAGAAACCTTGCTTTATTAAAAGGGGGCCTGGTGAGTTTCCCCCTTAGGGCGTATACCCTATAGAGCAACCTTGCTTTATGAAAAGGGGGCCTGGTGAATTTCCCCCTTAGGGCGTATACCCTATAGAGCAACCTTGCTTTATTAAAAGGGGGCCTGGTGAGTTTCCCCCTTAGGGCGTATACCCTATAAAGAAACCTTGCTTTATAAAAAGGGGGCCTGGTAAGTTTCCCCCTTAGGGCGTCTGCCCTATAGAACAACCTTGCTGTATAGAACAACCTTGCTGTATTAAAAAAGGGGCCTGGTCAATTTCCCTCTTGGGGCGTGTGCCCTTAGAGCAACCTTGCTTTATTAAAAAAGGGGCCTGGTGAATTCCCCCCTTAGGGCGTGTACCCTAGAGAGCGGTCTTGCTTTCCAGAGAGGGGGCCTGGTGAGTTTGCGGCTTAGGGCGCGCACCATATAGAATATAGAATTCGAGTTGGCCTGGGCGCCACCTGCGTTGGCGAACCCTAAACCCTAAACCCTAAACCCTAAACTTTTAGGCCTTGCGGCACTTGTGCGCCAACACAGGTTGTTGTTGTTGTTGTTGTTGTTGTTGTTATTGTTGTTGTTGTTGTTGTTGTCTTATTTTCCTCGACCCTCATGGCTTTTTTAGGGTTTAACCAAACCCTAAGCTCGGAGGCCTGATGCGAGAACATATCTTTGGATTGGATGGTCTTTGAAGGTTTATCCTTATTATCTACTGTTGTTGTTATGGTCATGGTCATGGTCATGGTTGTTGTTGTTGTTGTTGTTGTTGTTGTTGTTGTTGTTGTTGTTGTTGTTGTTGTTATGGTTGTTGTTGTTGTTGTTGATGTTGTTGTTGTTGTT
>VSDK01003063.1:747-11734 GCA_009767595.1 Symbiodinium kawagutii | reverse complement strand
GAGTTGGGATGTGGGATGAGTGTCAGAATGCGATGGGTGGGGTGAAGTGGAGCTGAAAACGCTCTTGTCGACAGGCTAACATGACTTGCACGCAGGGCAGCCAGGTGGGGAGGCACAACATAGCTCCAACATGGCCCCAAGATGGCTCAACATAGTCCCAAGAAGGCAAGAGACCACCGGTACAAACGACACAAACCACCACGGGCACAAACGAACTATGATCCCCTGGAAACACTGTCGCATGAGACTACTGGAGGATTCTCGTGTGAGGCGCCCTTGGAAAAATCAACGCATGATATAACATTGCATTGTAAAAGTACCATGGACCATGCATTGCATTGCATTGCATTGCACTGCATACAATACATACACGGCATACGTTACACAAGTGAAGTGCAACGAGGCAGCATCCCCCTCCAGTTCATCCTTGCCACCAACACAACACAACACCTTTAAGTTACAGAAAGTACTCACCTCACAAAGAAAGCATTTTTGATCACTATCACATGTTTTACACCTTTAATGGTCTCCAAACCGCAGCACGACGATAGCGTCTTTCATAACCAGCCACAAATCTATCTATATAATCAGGTATAGTCTTTATCGGGTTTATGGGGTAAAGTCAACTTCAAAAACTTCCACTGCAGGAAGTGCCCTTGGGAGTGGGCGAGGCATTTCAGGGTTTAGTCAGAGCCCTTCTCGAAGTTTGACATTCGTTTGAACCCCCTTTCAACTGGATTTTCTTTTTGGTCAAAACACGCAATTTATATGTAATCATGACATGCCGGGTCATCTGTGGAATTGCGCGAACACAATGTGGAACCTTGTCCACCTAAATGTGTATATCATAACAATTGTTAATTACAGAATATATGGTATGTTTGACAATGTTTGACAAATAAATCGGTGTGAAGAAGAACTAATGTTGGAATGTCCTGCGGGTACAGCACCTGCAACGACTTCCTTCTGAGCCTCGTCCCTGGTGCCCCAGCCGCCTCGTCCACGTACAGGTGGAGGTCGTTCAGGTGACCTCAGCTGTGGACTCTGCGCCTCGAGGGCTCCGCCTCCGGGAGCTGCGCTGAGCTTCCAGCGATCCCCGTCGTAGCCCCCAAAGAGGAGCATTCCTCCGGTCCCGGAGCGCCACACTGCGGTGTGGAGACGCCGCGGAGGCGGTGCGGTGCCAGTGGGCTGGAGCTGCTGCCATCGATTCTCCTGCAACGCGGCTGGCAGGACACCCTCTTGGACATGAACGCGGTGCTGGAAGATGTCAATACAAATCCTGTTTCAAAGAGGTTGAATTGAAATCGCCAAAGGTTGCATTCTCAAAAAACACATCGACCCGACAAGGGGTTCCTGACTCAAAAGCCCAACGGCTTGTGACCGTAGTTGTCTTAAAGCAAAGAAATTGGCTTGAGATCTTCCGGTAAAACTAACTTCAAGCTGAGATTCTGGCCAAACTAGCCAAACAGCTTACACTTTTGTTCTTTTCTTTTGATCTTTCCCGATCTTCTCTGTCCGTCTCGTCTCTGTCGGCTTTCGTCTTTTCTCTTATGTTGGCGCTGTCTCTGGATACGTGATGCCTCTGGGCCTCCCTGCCAAAACAGGAATCAGTATTCTTTCGTTGGTTTGTCTTAAAACTGGAATGTGGTATCACCCACCAATCATGTCAAAGTGAGAGTCCCCTCTGGACCCTTTTGCTGGCTTTAGACCCCGTGCGGATTTATTCAACATGGCACAAAGGATTGAAAAGACCCACGTGGAAAAAAGAAATGGCAAAGAACACATCAAAAACCAGTCTCTTCGTGAAGAGTTCCTGCTAGAACTTCGGACACTCGTCCCAGGTCACCCCAGCCGCCTCGTCCACGTACAGGTGGAGGTCGTTCAGCTTACCTCAGCTGTGGACTCTGCGCGCCGAGGGCTCCGCCTCCGGGAGCCGCGCTGAGCTTCCAGCGAAAGATTTCGTCCCAGCCCCCAAAGATGAGCATTCCGCCGGTCCCGGAGCGCCACACCGCGCTGTGCGATGACCGCGGGGTCGGTGCGGTGCCAGTGGGCTGGAGCAGCTGCCACCGGCTCTCCTGCGGGCACAGCGCGGTCTTCAAGGCCCCCAAAAAATCCAGGATCGCCATGATCTTGAAAGAGAATGGCCCGGAGACATCGCGGCATCACACAGCATGTGTAGCATTGAAATTTGACGTTGCAGCTGAAGCACAGAAGCCAACAAGCTCCAAAGCAAGCAATCAAACGGGCAAGTCAACAAACAAAAAGATACAAAACATGCAAACCAATCGACAAACAAGCAAACAGGGAAGCGAACGGGCAAACAAACCCATGCAAACCTACCTCAAAAGACAGAACCCAACTTGGAGACAAGCCCTTCGTGTTTGAACTCTGAAGGATGTGATCTGTTGCAACCGCAGTGTGCCGTGGAAAGAACACTGAGCCAAGAGATTCCAAACTTACACAGCTACTGATCCCAAGAAACGCTGGAACTGCTTTGAAGCAACTCAAAAACCCAAGGACTTGCAAGAAAACCTGGGAAACTGTGCTGCACATGGAAGAAAACCTCAACCACCTCCAAACCTGGTCCCTGCCCTGCCCCCCCCCAGCCGCCTCGTCCACGTACAGGTGGAGGTCATTCAGGTCACCTCAGCTGTGGACTCTGCGCCTCCGAGGGCTCCGCCTCCGGGAGCCGTGCTGAGCTTCCAGCCACCGTCGTTGCCCCCAAACACGAGCATTCCGCCGGTCCCGGAGCGCCACACCGCGGTGTGGTCGTACCGCGGAGTTGGTGCGGTGCCAGTGGGCTGGAGCTGCTGCCACTGCTTTTCCTGCAATGCAGCTCTTGCAAAACATGAAATCCCAAAGTTGTCAGGACACGAAATTGGGGTCACCATGTTGCAAGATAGATGAAACTCCGAGGAGATCTTGGTAAAACTGTTTTAGTACCGCATTCTGTTGCACAAAGTCCTAGAACCGGATGGACGAAAGGCAGGTGTGATCGAGAAGGAAATGGTTCGAGCTGATCATGTGAAACACGAATCATCAGTCTGGTGAATATTGATTGACACTCTTACCTTTCGGAGCCGGTTGAGTAATAGTGCAATGAATGAGCAAACGCCGGCTTAAAAAAAAACATGACTCGTTAAGCGCTAGCTCTGCTTTTGCTTGATGTCATCAGTCATTGTGAAATCATGAACTGAAGAATTTACTTCGGAAACATTTATTGAAGCCGCCTAGATTGTTTGCTGTTGTGAAGCTTCAATTGCAATTGCTTTATGGATTTATAGCAAACGATGCAAGCACACCTTTCTGGCAGCAGCATGCTCCCCACTAGTACTCTGCAAGGTACTTTCTTGAGGTTTCCATTGTTTTTTGAGATTCCGTGTCGAGGTATCTGCAGTGGTCTGTCTACATATCTGTCTATCTGTCTGGCTTTCTCTCTACATGTCTAAGTGTCTTTGTGCTTTTGCCTTGCGCCTATCCATCGTTGATCTGTCTGTCAAATCTTTCCACGGAATCAGGAGAGTTGGATGGACTGTCACACCAAAACTGCCTGGTCCGACTACATGTAGTACTGCCTACCAAGCAGCTGTGGAAAACTAGACTAATTGACTAACAAGATCTGACACACACACAAGCCACATGTGATCCCTAAGCTATGAATATCATCGAACCATGCTGAAGTGTCCAATTTCCAAAGAAAAACAATAAAAGTACTCGTTTCAAGTTTTTTCTGGAAACTTTGCTGCTGACGCTCCTCCCTGGTCCCTGCATTGCACCACCCCAGCCGCCTCGTCCACGTACAAGTAGAGGTCGTTCAGGGGACCTCAGCTGTGGACTCGCCTCCGAGAGCTCCGTCTCAGTCAGCCACGCTGAGCTTCCAGCTCCAGCTCTCGTCCTCGCCCCCGAAGACCAGCATTCCGCCGGTCCCGGCGCGCCACACCGCGGTGTGGTATGACCGCGGAGTGGGTGCGGTGCCGCTGGGCTGGAGCAGCTGCCACCGGCTTTCCTGCGGCGCGGCTCTTGAAGAAAGGAAATCTAAAAGTTGTCAGGACACGAAACTGGGTCAATGAAACTCGGTGCAGAAATCATCATAGTACCATCTTTCAGTACTGCGATATCTTGCCGTGAAGTACACATATGGAAGCCATTGACTTTTAGCAAAGTGTTGATTGTTGATGTCTAAAAGAACCTCTGCTTTGACGTTCCATTCTAGGGCAACTTGGCAAACATGGTTGGCTTCAGTGTCCCAGTTTGCGGTGTAGACGAGGGACTGAGGCACCGTGGATTGCCATCAGAACCACCGTCCAAAGGCAGCGCCATGGTGTCATGCATCGCGGTCGCAGTGACATGGCAGCTGATCCGTTCTCTGTGCGCCGTGGGGTGTGCAAGCGCCTGGTGTGTCTGAGCCAAAACTTGAAGGAACTCTGTCGGTCATCGAAGTGGATCAAACATCTGGTGCCAACAGAGCCCATGCCGCTCTTCTTTGTATGTTGCTTTGCTTTGATTTGCTCATCCGCGATGCACTGTCTGCCGAACTAGTCTGTAGCTAGCCATTCACCAGTGGATGACTTCTGACATCATGCAACATCCCCATTGTTGTTTGTCAAGGTAAATCCCTATTGTTCTTGGCTTCTGATATATTCCAGCCATGCGCGATCATGACTAAGATAAATCATACTAACTACATACTAATAATCTCATGATATCATTGGTTTCATTCCTTTTCTCTTTGTTTCCTTTGATGCCAAAGTTGTTGCGGTGGTTGTTGCTGAACGAGAATCGGCACCTCGGCCTTGAGCAGGTGCCCGGCTGAAGGCCCTGAAAACGACCGCCGTGGAAGAACCAGGGACGGCCAATGGTTGCCCTGGGCCATGGTCAATGGCTACTGGTGATTACTGGTGATCAATGCTGATCAAGGGTGATCAATGGTGATTAATGCTTGGTATTTGATCAATGGTGATCAATGGTGATTGATGATTGGTAATCATGGTTCCAAATCAAATGGGTACATAGCCACAGTCAACCTTGAGTTGGGGTGAACAACCATCCACCATGATCATTGCTGGGTTTATGAACCGCCAATCATTGAGGGTATGCATCTATTTGTCGGGCGTCTGAACCATCATCATTGACGGCCAAAAATGGATCATGGCTTACGAGCCGCCAAGGATCATGAGAGGTGGGATCTTGATGGATATTGGGCCTATCCAGCTCTTGGCACCTGATCCTTCCCCAAAGCTGCTTAGAATGCTCTGGATTTCTACTTTGCCACATGGTTTCTGCTTGGGCCCTGCTTAAAAATGAAAGATGGTAGCACATACATAAACATGACATGGTAGCACCAGTGGTTATTGGTTAATACCCAGAAAGTAAGCAAAATGATGGCAATCCCCAGCTTGGAATTACACCACCTGTGACAAACACAAGAGCAGCTGTGCTTGACAAAGAGCTTCAATAAAGACACTTTAAGAAACAAAATCGATCCACCCCAAAGATGGCAATCAGCTCTCTCCAAAACCCTCCGTTTCCCTGTTGCTACCTGTTGCGCTCTCGCGGGCAGAATCAGGAGTGGCCAAGTCCTCATTCCATGACTAGCCTGCAAGCACAATCATATGGGTTGTACGTAAGCACGAAAATGATGATTATGATGATTGATAGTTGATGATTGATGATGACGACGATGATGAATGATGATGATGATGATGATGATGATGATGATGCTGATGATGAAGAAGAAGAAGAAGAACTGGTGCTCTGGATGCAGCCTGTGGACATATGGGTCCCTAGTTGGATTTCGACACAAAGGCATAGTCTTAGTGTGAACATACAAGTGTGTCTTTACAGGCATAGATTTATTGAAATATAGTTATACATGCATGTAGTCTATATAGGTGCGCATGATTCTAGAAGAAATCACCTGAACATGTTGATCATGATGGATCATGTCGATGATGATGATGATGATGAAGAAGAAGAATTGATGATTGAAGAAGGATGATGTTGATGATGATGATGATGATGATGATGATGATGATGATGATGATGATGGATGATGGATGATGGATGATGGATGATGGATGATGGATGATGGATGATGGATGATGGATGATGGATGATGGATGATGGATGATGGATGATGATGATGATGATGATGATGATGATGATGATGATGATGATGGATGATGATGGTGGTGGTGATGATGATGATCATGATGGATGATGATGGTGATGATGATGATGATGATGATGATGATCATGATGATGATGATGATGATGATGATGATGATGGATGATGGATGATGGATGATGGATGATGGATGATGATGATGATGATGATGATGATGATGAAGGATGAAGGATGATGAAGGATGATGATAATGAAGGATGATGATGATGATGATGATGATGATGATGAAGGATGAAGGATGATGAAGGATGATGATAATGAAGGATGATGATGATGATGATGATGATGATGATGAAGGATGAAGGATGATGAAGGATGATGATAATGAAGGATGATGATGATGATGATGATGATGATGATGAAGGATGAAGGATGATGAAGGATGATGATAATGAAGGATGATGATGATGATGATGATGATGATGATGAAGGATGAAGGATGATGAAGGATGATGATAATGAAGGATGATGATGATGATGATGATGATGATGATGAAGGATGAAGGATGATGAAGGATGATGATAATGAAGGATGATGATGATGATGATGATGATGATGATGAAGGATGAAGGATGATGAAGGATGATGATAATGAAGGATGATGATGATGATGATGATGATGATGATGAAGGATGAAGGATGATGAAGGATGATGATAATGAAGGATGATGATGATGATGATGATGATGATGATGAAGGATGAAGGATGATGAAGGATGATGATAATGAAGGATGATGATGATGATGATGATGATGATGATAATGATGATGACAATGATGATGATGATGATGATGATGATGATGATGATGATGATGATGATGATGATGATGATGAAGGATGATGAAGGATGATGAAGGATGATGATGATGATGATGATGATGATGATGATGATGATGATGATGATGATGATGATGATGATGAGATGATGATGATGATGATGATGATGATGATGATGATGATGATGATGATGAAGGATGAAGGATGATGAAGGATGACGATCTGATACACGGGCACGATTAGAACACTTGGATTGTCGGCGGATCAGGAATCCTCAGGAAGGGGAGAAGTGATGCTCCTTCAGCCATGGCTAAAAGCGAGATGCAACCCACCTAGCACGGAAGGTTCTTCCGAAGTTATTCCAGTGATTTGGATATGTCTTATTTCAAAGGATCTTGACCATTTTTGACAAAGCCTTCGTGTTGGGGGAATCATGCTCACAAACCATCCTTAGCCATATATCCGCTATAATTGACCAGAATTCATCATCCCAAACAATTAGTTTATCATCATTGACTCATTCATCATAGACTATGATTGTCATCATCAACCATCAACGGCCATCAATGACCATCCTCAACCAACTTTTTCACAGCCCACCATAATCAACCCTTAGCTATGGAACAGCAGTCTGAGCTCCCAGGCGCACAACTGGAGTGATGTACAGCAACTGGAGAGCGGCTGGCAGCGATCACTGGCGATTTTGTGGTAATTGAGAGTTGGCCGGTGATCAATTCGGGGCTGATTCATGATTCATAGTTGATTGCTGAATGGCTAACAGTGATGAATGATTGAGAGGTTCATTGTTAATACCTGGCTTATAAGCATTCTGAATCATTAACCATCATTCATGACCATTAAAAATCATCATCATCAATTGATGATGGATGAATAGACGATGAATGGTTCAGAATGGCTGACATGACACATGATTGTCACATGATTGTCTTTCAGCTGGTGATCAGCTCTTGGTGCTTCATCGCTTGGTGAGGTGGTAACCTGGTGGTGGTACCGCCAGGAACTCTGAGTGATTCTTGACCCAACTTTCGTCTCGTCCGTGGCATAAGCGCCACAACCTCTTCATACAAATGGACAATGGTGACTGTTGACATATATCAACTGATCATCAATCTCATCAACCATCAATTATCAATATAATCAACCATGAAAATCAACCAACATCTTGGATACACCAATCGTGCTGCGTGCTAGCCAAGCATAATCGATTCAAAAAACAACAAGTAATTAAGCAACAACACAGTGACTATTAAGCAATCAGAATCAGCTGACCGTCAGTGATCAACTTGAGCAACCGTAATGCTTGAAGATCTTCCTGAGCAACTGCGGGATTCATACATGATTTTATAAAACCACTGATGGGAACAGCTTATACCCTTACTATAATCATATGTTTTAATCAAGAATCCATAGGTATGGTCAGGTACATATCATTGGGTAGCTTGAAAATATCAATGAGTCATCTATGTTTTTGTTCAATCGTCAACAACAACCCTTCCTGCAACCATTCATAAGCATCAAGAGTTTGCTTTCCCTCTTCGTAATCAAATCCCTTTCGTGTTGTTGTCTTTGGTCAGTGACCCAAGCGAAGTCAACAAGCCAAACAAACCATGAAATCACCTGGCTATGGGTCAATATTAACCAACCAACTAATGGGGATCATGACCAACAAGACTGTAGGGAATACAATGGTTTATGATGAGGAACTAGGGGTACGGGGTTTTGACCCATAGCCACCTCCTGTCAAACGTCAATCATCCACCCTGGTTATGTCAGCTTGTCACCACCCTTGCGTGACCCCTTGCGCTTCGCCTGGGCTCAAAGGCACCATGTCCTTGCGATGCGGTCGCTTCCAGCTGCATGGCTTTGGAACACCTGAAGTCGTTGGTGGTCGTGAAATGCCAAGGTATGTAGCTTGGATGTTGGCTGATGCTGGGGAACCCGCAAATAATGGTTAGTAGCTCGACATTGGTAGGTGGATTTAGGTTGACATTGGTGCATGGTTGGCTAACAAGCTGGTTAAAGAGCTGATAGTGAGCAATGTGATGAATGTTGATCAACAGAGTGAGTAATGCGATAAATGTTGATCAACAGCAATGGTTCATCAGGTCATGCATTGTTGACCACTACTCTTAGGCCACCATTGCTGGTCATACCATTCTGCACCATCATTCTTGGTGATCAACCACACTTGATGTTCAATGAAGCACTCTTAGGCTTTGACCCAGAAGTGGTGCCACTGGTCACATCCGAACGTTCCAATGCCGAAATCCCGCACTGGTTCTGCTGTCAAAAGATGATGATGGGAAATCCTGTGGTTGTTTTGATTGAATGCGTGATGCTTTATGATGGTGAAGGATGGCGAATGACAGTAATTCGACCAGTCGTTGACTGGAATTTTTCATATTGATTTATATAACCATTGGTGACGAACAGTAAATTCTATTGGCGAGAGCCACTACCAATATTGTTGTTACAATTATTACAAGTACAACCCAGATTATAATCCATACCAACTACTGTACAAAAACAAAATACTGTTTCAACATCATCAAATAGTATCAGATATCTCAGACCATATCATGCCTCTTAAAAAAAAACAACCAACCAACCAACACCTGTTGAAGTTCCAGCGTTCAACCTGACAATGGTTACCGGTGGATCCGGAGCATCGCAACAGCTTCAGGAGCCAAGACGACTCCACTTCCTGGCGCGTGAGCAACCATCGTTAGCCGAGGTAGACCGACCACGAGGGTTGAGTGGTTGACCATCATGGTTACTGCTTGGGAATGGTCAATAGCTGAGCATGGTTGCTGATGGCTTGAGGGGATTGCTCATTGTTGATAAGGGTTTATGATGATTCATGATGATTCATGGTGTCTAATAACGGTTTATGATGGATAGTGACAATGAATGAAAGCTCGCGATTTATTTCTATCTGATACTTTCTCTTGTCAGCTCATGGCCCGAGGGCCTCAATATTGGTACTTGTTCTATATGAATACCAAAGCTTGTTGGGGTGGTTGCGTCCATGGTCCACCTCTGAAATCCATATCTTCCCCACCAAAACGATCCAACGAATATGGTTGAGATTGGGTGAGTGGGTTGAGATGTTCAGAGATTTCCAACATTGGTGGACAACCCCAGAGCCCATCTATCCACAAATGACTGCTATGGAAGACGATGACTTCCTACTTGGTTCGCTTGAAGCACCTGCGAGAAACCCAGGAGCTACCGGTGGGTCAACTTGAAGATCCCAGTCATCCATGATTTGCCTTGTTCGGCTGCTCATTTTGCACGGCCAAGTAATAGGCTGAGGGCCACCACCAACCACTAAGGACCTTGGA
The DNA here is from genome assembly GCA_009767595.1 of Symbiodinium kawagutii. Lineage (NCBI taxonomy): Eukaryota > Dinophyceae > Suessiales > Symbiodiniaceae > Symbiodinium > Symbiodinium kawagutii. The sequence goes on along the minus strand of VSDK01003063.1, from coordinate 1,403 downwards.
GTCAACCTGTATGAAATGGTCATCAATCACTTCCCAAAGCATTCACGACTGATCCCAAAACATTGTGAACCGTACTGCTCACAGCTGGGCCGTTGGGCCTGTGCTATTGGCAATGGCCTCCAGCTGCGGCTCCCAGCTGGTTGACAGTGTTTGTCCAAAGAGAAAACTGTTCAAAACCAGCAGAGGAATCTCAAACCAACTTCTGTAGGAAGATTTTATGATACTTTATGAAGATGTGACATACGATGACTATTTAACAATGGTGTCCAGCTCATAATCCATTACTGTGCAAAAGCAACAACTCTTAAGCATCAACTTGTTGAGTTGACTAAGGCAAGGACATCAAAGGACCATGCTTGGTGGTCGTGCCTCCATCCGCAACCCCGAGCTTGAAACCATCAACCGGGGCTCCGGTTCGGCTCAGAAATCTTGGGGAACTGATGACGCAGAATGACTGCTGAACAACAACAAGAAGAAGAACAACAACAACAACGACGACAACAACAACAACAACAACAACAACAACAACACAACGACAACAGCAACAACGACGACAGCAACAACAACGCCGACAACAACAACAACGACGACAACAACAACAACGACGACAACGACGACAACAACAACAAGAACAACAACAACAACAACAACAACAA
>VSDK01003052.1:245749-275118 GCA_009767595.1 Symbiodinium kawagutii | reverse complement strand
TGGTGGTGGTGCTGGTGGTGGTGGTGGTGGTGGTGGTGGTGATTATGATCCTCCAAGTGTTAATCTCTTGATTGACCAGCAAGAATCACCATAGCCAGACTGTGCCTGTAGCTTGTTGCGTTGTTGAAGACAGAGTTCGCAAATGGTACATTTAACAGACAGAACTTGAGGGGCGCCTGCGACATGATATCGACGACCTTTGTGCAACGGAGTTCTGGCTTGTACCAACTATCAACCATCATTGACCATCATCAACCATCATTGACCATCATTAGCCATCATTCTCAACCAACCATTAACCATGGTGCGTCAACTCTCATCAACCATCCACCAACCTCCTGACAGATCTCCAGGTCCAATGGCTCGGCGACCTCAAGACCGAGAAACTGCAAGATGAGGCGCCAGCCTTCCAGCGGTTCACATGGCTTTTGCTGGGTCAAGGCACCATGGAGCCGCCCAAGCCATGGGTAGTGAACCCATCCCAACAGGCTGTTGTGGGATGTGAACAGGGGTGGCCCTTGACCCACAAGTGCCGATCATAGGTTTTCACCAATGATCAACCAAGGAAGAAAACAGGATTACTGTAGTCAACCAATGATATCAAGCAATTGGATTGATTAACCCAATGGTATCAAGCAATTGGATTGATTAACCACTGGATTTATCATAGGTTAACCTAATCAATCAACCAATTCTTATCCGTGGTTTAGGTCCCCAGTTTAGTGGTTGAGAATTGCTGGTTCATTCGACGGTGGCTCCTGTTTTCGATAGTGGCTGATGGTACCACTTTCGGGTACCCATGAATGGTAGCTCCAAGAGCTTGGTTGGTCAATTTTGTGGGTCAATGGCTGGTGAATGGTTGATAAATAGGGAATGAGAACCAACGATAACAGGGAATATAGAAAACTATATGCCTATGGGCCATACCCAACCATCCAGGAAGTGGCTAGATCAAAATCCCAACAGCCCGACGAAGCGTGACTGGTCATCGATGTGGCATACGAAACGGAGCCGACGACCCACGGCCGCCCGGGCCATCTAAGGTGCCTGTCACGGTGGCATTCACCGCCGAGGAGCTGCTGCGAGCATGGAGCTGCTCTACTACCGAGGGTAGTGAGATGTTTTAGCAAGATGGTCATAGGCATAGATGGTGATTTAGTAAGCGAGAAAGATCCTATGATGGTCAATCATGGTGATTGATGAACTTTCTTTGATGGGAAATGAGGCTTTCAATTACCTGTACCATTGTTGATCACGAACCATACAGATTACATCATCTACATCTTATTTTTGAAAATGATTATGACCATGGAAGTAACTTAGTGATGAACATTCGTGGTTATGACCATAATTGCCGATGGTAAGGGCAGTTGTGGACGATCGGAATGAGTGATGCGAGTTTCAGGATGACGATCCCTTCGGAGACTGCGAGGTGACCACAACGGTGGGAGGAGTATAGCCCTCAAGGGACGCAATTCCGCCAGTGCTGAGTGGCGGCAGTTCTTGTTGCTTCCTGATTCGTGGCATCCAGGAATAACGGAAAATAGAATGTTCATGCATGTTTCATAATATGATGAATATGTTGATTAATGGTGTTTAGATATTGGTTGATAAATGATTCGTATATGGTGACTGTCACTTGATGTGTGATCAATCGTGCTTGCTAAAGAAACAGCAATTTGAACAGAAATGGGACGTAATCTACCACCAAGAATGGCGATTTGTTGCGATCTCCAATTGCTGGGGGTTGTTGTTGGGGTGATATGTGCGGGATTGTGCGGGTAAATGGTGTATCCCAAGAAAGCTAATTGTTTCCTTTGCACAAAGGATGATGTTGAATCTTCATCTCCAGCGTTTCCATCACTCATATATGATTTGGAGTTGTGGTTTTCCCAATCAATCATTGTCGGTTTCCCAGCCAACATTGTAATCGCCGCCCCTTTATGTCAGACCTCCCCAAAATGTATAGATCACTGATTCTGAATCACGTTTTCTGGGGTCATCGGACAAAGTGGGTATTGTGGGGGAAGGATTCCCATCAGAAGCGATCAGCAACTAGCCAAAAAGTCACCATCAACTTGACACCATCAAACATCACCACCATCAACCAGCATCAACCATCATCCCACCAGCATCAAGCGTTTACAACCACCATTACTTAGCCTTTCATAGGTAGCTCCATCAACTGATGCTGAGGTCTCAGATGGTGCCGGTGGGCTCATGCCTTGGCTGGGCGGCACCTGCAGTGGTGGGCTAGGCATCACCTCCACTGTGACACCTTGGGAGCTTGCTTGGCCGTTGAAACAATGCGTGCAACAGCTCCTGTACAGAACTGGTGTTTGGATTTAAGATGATTAAAGTGATTCCAGTGTTTTTTCTTTCCCTCATTACGGTAATCTCTTTCAGGGGTTACCGTTGGGCAGCAACGGAGCAAGCCCTGCCGTTGAGCCACCGACTCTGAGTCACTTGCCCTTGGCGCTCATCGGCAAGAGTGGCAATGTACTTTCACTTCTCGGAGGTGCGAGCTGACGAACCAGATTTGTCGCGACGGTTCGTAACGTTTTGAGACACCACGACGAGGAATCCCTTGCACCCTCCTGTCACCCCCCAGAGACCTTGATTGGAAAGGGGAATGAATTGGGAACAAGGAATTGGAATCTGCAGAATCTGTAACTTTTTGGGAGGCAGGTACGGGGAAAGGCACTGTGATCGGTTGCTGGAGGTGAGGCTGGCCGCTTGAGGGATCTCACCGGAGTGCAGGACACGGAAAGGATGTGACAGAAGAAAAGTGCCATGAAAATGGGGCTTTCAACCAAGGTAGTAAAATGCCATGAAAACATGAAAACGGCTTCCTGCCAAGATCTGAGGTGGTTTCCTTGAAATTTATTTCCTACAAAGGTGGGGAAACCTGGTACTCTTCCTGTGAAACCTCCTTGCAGTTGGACAATCCCGCACTAAGTGAAAGCTGCAGGAAGAAGATCCTGAGGAAAGAGCGAAGAGGCGAGTTGGTTGAAAGAGTCGGTGCTTGGTGTCCATTGGTGTCCCATCTAGTGAACCAGAACAAGGGCAGAATTGTATTTTACGAATTCACGATGAACCCATATTATCCGTTATTATTATCCTGGTAATGACCAGTTGATCATGGTTCCTGTGGTAATTCACGTTAAACATTCAAGGAAGGGCAAGAGGATTCGCTGGGAACATTGACCATCAAGGTTGGAGTCAATGAGCAACTTCGGGATCTGCTGCGTCAATGGCAGACATGATGAGAAACACATTTTGCAAAGAACAGATCATAGTTGATGATCTGAGAATATGAGAAATGGACACTCGATGATCACTAGTCTTCAAAGAGCAGATCATGAGAAACACATGATGATCAGAGAATAGGACATGAGAGAATAGTTGAACATAGTTGATTATGATGAGAACATGGGACAAACCCAAGTGATCATCAACTTTCTTGCTCTTGTTGTTGGTGATATCTTCCTTTCGCTGCGGTGCTGTGGTGAGATCTCCCGATTCTGTGGGCTTGTTATTTCCTGCTGTGAGGCGGCAGGCATCTGCCAGAAAGGAGGAAGATCGTCGGCAGGTCTCGCTGGACAAGGCAGTGACGCATCTTGGTGACGTCGTCCCAAGGGCCCAGGTCCTTGGTGGTGGGGGATCCATACAAGGTGGTTTCTCAAGCCATAGGGGACCCCCAAGTTGTGGTTGGTTTATTACATTTTATTACTATAAATGGTTAAGAAGCTGGATGGTGGCTGGGGTTACCCGTATGACTTGAGAAACACCCATTTGTTTCCCAAAATCAGCAAGCACAAGGGAAATGATCAACCAGTGAACTGGTGACTGGTTCATGATGTTTAAGGTGGTATGAATCATCAATAAAGAAAAATTGACTACCCAAACGACTTTGTATGAACCCTGATGAACACACAAATCATCTATTCGACAACTTGGGATGGACCAACTGCAGAGATCGATATATGTTTGTGAAAGCCACTGTGTAATCCGCTCAAAGTGGTTGTCTTGCTTCCTGAAGAGATCTTTTCAGGACCGTCCAGGGCACCAGGCTTTTTGGATATATGTTCATAATTGCAACGCCTGAAGCAAGTGGATGCAGGGAATGCTTAATTCTGCAAAGCTTCCTAACAGGCTCTCTAAGGCATCGAATAGCTGAGTCAGTATCTTCTCCAGACACATTTCCTGAGTTCAACAGTGCAACAGGTCAATTCCAGTCATGGATCCGTGGTTGAATCTCGTGATGTGCACTCAAAGCGCATTTCTTTCAGGTGCTTTCGGGTTCCAATCTGGGTCTTCTTCAAGAGTTGATATTCCAGGTTGATATCTTTGGCAGACATTGCTGGTATTTCGAACAGCACCGAGCTATGCCTGGTTCATCAGTGCGGCCGTGGTTCTACAAATTGCTTTTTTATAGGATGCTTAAGATTCATGATTGGTATTCATTGGGAACAGTTAGTATTGGTACTAGCATGTACTATCCAACTAACCACTACTAGTAGAAACTATCTATGCACCATCACCATTCTTAGCAGCTGGCAATTTGAATTCATGAGAAGCCTCTCTGCTCCATTGAACGTCAATCATCTGAGGAAAACTCTGACGGTCAAGAACAAAGGGCCAGTGAAGAAAAGCAAGAGAGCAAAGGCATTTGAGAGAGCTGACCGTGAAACAACGATGTTCCGACACGAAGCTGGGATACTTCCCTGTGAACCAAACAAAATGGGTTTTCTTGTGGTTTCACAAGTTAACAGGAGATCTATACTTAGATGTACAGTTGGGCTTATAGCTGGGATGCTTTCATTACTTATAAACCCACTGAGGTGGGCGAACCAACCTAGACATGGTGAATATCAGAAGTTACTTCCGCAGTGCATCTGATGAGTTGGCGCGCTGCTAGGGCTCAAAAGGAAAGAAAGGTCAAGTCCTCAAAGATCTGCAAGCTGCTTGGGACTCCCCTGAAACCGGGCCGAAATGATGTGGTTTGATATAAAGGTAAGCTGATTAGTAGGGATGGCATACCAAACAGATATCTATACTCCTGCCGATCTGCAAGCTGATGAGGTTTGATAAGTAAATCACCGGTAGGCTAGGCGATGATCTTTTTTTGGGGTCGATCATACATTGGTGGGGTTTACAGGCAGGATTGTTCATGCTTTTTGGGGGGTGCAACATTATGGACGGGCCCGTAGACAAAAGTGAATCGGATGGAATCAATAGATAATAAGTAACTTCCGATTTATTAGGCACTGTTCTTTTCCATGATAGCATGACACTCTGAAACCATCCATGGAAGCTGCGATGAGATGCTCCTCCAGGGTACGTTTTAGCTCAGGCCCAGTTGGTCGAAAGGAAAGAAGAAAGCGCATGAAGCGAGCGAAGTGAATGTGTTTGGTCATTTCGCTCTTCGTGCGAGACCTCGTCTCACTCGTTGCTGAAAAGGGACTGGAGTGACTTTCAGTGCGGCTGTTCAGCCATGCATTTGGTCCATTTGTAGCAATTTGCAGAGAACCAACTCCGATGGTATGGTAGCTGATTCAGCTCGTTGCTGGTTGATAAACAGGTAATATGTCAACATCTTCTACATTCATTCAACTAAGCAACATGATGGCTCATATTTTTGGCGGGTAATCATTTATTGTGTACAACCGATTGTATTGTATGATACTCATTTTGTTGTGTTCGAGTACTTTTTTTTACGTGCACTACCATTTATGCTGTCGTTGAACTTATGTGAACTGTCCGTGTTCTCCCCTTTTCTCCAGCCAATGCAGCACTTTCCAGAGGCGTTTTACATCAGAGGACGACTCAGTATCCACACCCGAGGGAACATTGAAGAGAGTCAAAACATCCAAGACATTGCAAAACGCAAAGCCATCTAAAGATTTTCAGGAATGGAACCATGTGAACTTGTCCATAAACGAGAGTACCCCCAAACTGTGCTTTCTCCATTGAAGAGGATCATTGTTTGGTGGATTTTCTGGCAACACCAATTTCATCCAATTTATTGCAGATATGGATTTTACGGTTAAGCTCTCGGGTCCAAGAGATTGGGCCGAAGATTTCGATGAATGGCAATGGAAAGCGATGCAGACCGCAGCCAGAGAGTTTGGAGCTTAGCCAAGTTCGAGCAACTGACGATGCTACTGGATTTGTTGACATAGATGGAAAGTCACGGGTCGATCAGGACCCATATTGGCTTTCACGAAGTCATGTCGTCTTCACCTATCTTTACAACATCGATTGATATCTAATCTTTATGTGTCGATCGTGTATGATCACCAGCATCATCCCAATATATACCAGCACCATTGCCAGCCTGACTGCTTTTGTCTATAGTGCTCCACCATCTCAGGTGAACTTTGGGAGCTGCAGGGTGAAGCTTTAGACGAGTACCCGATTCTTGGATGGGCAGTGCCTGCTGCAAGGCTGCGTTCTGTGTGTGCCCGGTTTAGAAACATGGATCTACATGGTATGCATAGCCCATTATAGCCGGTAGAATGAGAACCAGCCACCATTATAGCAGCTTTGCAAGCAAGCAGCAAAAGCCACCCAGGGCTCCAGTACTGATTCTGGTACCTGGGAACGGGATGAAATGTTGACAACTGCTGGCACTTTGAAAATTCCAAGGGTACCTGGGGTACATGTCGAACAAATTCGCCATCGCTGCGTGTGTGGCAGTTTAGTCGCAAAACGTGTTTAGCCTGCAGGATGGTGCCACTCAACTTTCAAATGTTCTAGTGTTCCACTCCGAGTATTACAGATCGAACAAATGTTTGTAAAGAATGTCCGAAATTCGTGGAATTTGGCTCAACAAAGGCGACAACGATGATCGAATTCACTATGGGTTCCAGTTGTCAAATCGCCAGGTAGGAGTTTTCCAAGATATTTGTGGGTATCCTTCCATGCAAAAAATGGACCATGTCATTTGCTAAGTCAATGTACGTTGCGGTGTCATCGATTAATTCAATCAAAGTTCAGAAGTGTCAGAGTGTACATGTGGAGAGTTGCTGACCACACTCAAACCGAGTTTGATCTGAGATGGCTGGCAGATTGAGTCAGAAGGCAAGGTGATAAGTGAGACCTGTACTGCAAATACTCTACCGTGAGATGTTCCAACGCACAACTTCCTACTGGACTTGGTGTTGCCTTGCTGCGGCGTTGTGGAGGTGGACCATGGTTTGAACCAACCAGGCAATGTTCTCGGTTCACTGGATGCCTGGGCATCGCATGGCATCGCAAACAAACATTTTTGGCCACAACATTTGACCATGCAAAGATGCTGAGCACTGTGTTTTGTTCAATCTCTTGATGATGGCTGGTGATTTGGGTTGATGACTTTGGATGCTGGATGATCTGCCTTGCTCACAGGTGAGAGGGTCAGTAGCAGCGCCGACGCAGCTTTGAGGTCTGGGCTGTGCAAAAGAGTAAACGCAACCGAGAAATTGCACACCGTGGAAAATGTAGCGCTGCAATTTCTGTTGAAGAGTATCGTGCTCTTCACTGTTGCCGAAAACAGTTGCTGCAGGCACGCAGATTTTTTTCACGAAGCATTGTTCTGTCAGTATTCATTTGTGCGAGCATCAAGGAAGGGAATCGCCCGCGTTTCAGTTCCAAACTATAGAAGGCCCTAGTCACGCAGCTTGATCACCGGGCCACGTGATAACGCAAGGGGAATCGAATTCAGCCCTGGATTTCTGGCGAGGCCCGGAGCAGGTGTAACTCCATGGTCTGATTTCCGTCGCTCAAATGACATTTAGGCTGAAGTGGTTTGAGAACACTATGAGTTCTCGGGGAAAGCCTGCCGTCCTCGCATGTAAGTCCAGAGGCATTCTTCGCTATTGAAAGTGCAACAGTAGGAATAGTAGGATTCCTACTGTTGGATTCCTACTGTTGCATTTTCAGTACCGAAGCGGCCCCTGGATGGTGCAGACCGACATGTGAACTATGCTGGAGCCTGTGAGCTTAGCCTTGACGTGATTGAAGCAGGAGCCAATCCAATGACTACATTCATGTGGACCCAGGGTGAATAAAAAAGTGAATCATTACATGAGGATATGTCAGCAGTTATGGTTTCCTACCAAAATGCTACTCCCAAGAATAGTGGTTGGCATTAGTAACGACAATGACACTGATTGAACATACAGTAGTTAATACAATAGTAGTACTCCGCCGACCCCGGCTGTAAGGGGGAGCGCGTCAGGGAATAAGGGGCTTCCTTCCGAGGGAGCCGCGGAAAGTAGCGCAACAACCAGAAGAACACCAAGCAACCGCCGGTGCAACAGCCATAAGAACACCAAGGAACAACAACAACAACAACAGCAGCAGCAGCAACAACAAGAACAACAGGCCGCGCAACAACATAATCCAAACAAGCAGGCAATCCCAAAAAGCGAGTCAGCCAGCCAGGCAACCAGTCAGCGAGCCAGCGAGCGAGCCAAAGCAAGCAAGCACTGAAGCAAGATGAAGCAAGCAAGGCGTTTCATGAGGTCATAATGTATAATGTGATTTTTGTTTAACCAATAGATTCCGACAATTTCAAGATCCATTGCAACCATTGAATTTGAATTGGGAGATGGTTGGTAGTGGCTAATTACTTCATGATCAACCATCCACAGCCATTATTAAGAAGCCACCGTCGGAAAGATTGTCACCAGCAATTAACCAATTAACCATCTTCTAAACCGTTCCAGCAAGTTGAAAAATACAGAGGAGCATTTGTTCACATTTTTCTTATGAAAGTAATGGTCAAATCTTACACAATTAACCATGCTTGGATATATCATTGTTTAACTTAATTCTGACATATTGAGCCACCCTTTTTGCGCTTGAGAACAATCACTTTGCATTACTAATCATCATCAACTATCATTAACAATCATGAAGTAAACATGAGAACCAACCACCACTAACCATCACTAGCCATCAACTACCATCAATAACCCCCATAACTGGGAGATGCTGCCGAGGAGTGCTGTCAAGTTGGTGAGCAGCTCACAATCTGCGTGGGGGCCGCAGCGCTGTGACACGACCGCGATCGCTGCGCAGGGTGAACCCACAACCATGACAAGGACTGCGGTCTCATACGGTGGTTTCTTGAAACAGGGAACCCCAAAAAATGGTTGGTTTATTATTAGAAATAACTACTAATGGATGATTGGGGGGTACCCCTATTTTGAGAAACACCCATATTTGAGGATAACAGTCAGTACCGTCTCAGATGAAGACAGACCTGAATGGGGAGTTGTACTGGCATTTGTTGGAGAAAGATGGGAACGATTCTGAGTCAGTTGCCGCTAGGCTATGGGAAGTGATGGCGGGCCCAGGATGTTGTGATTTTTTAGAGGTTTACAGGTGGCTTGTTGGGTATCGTCATGACCCAAGATGGGAATATCTACCGTGTGACCCAGTACAACCAATCATCAGTAGCTTATGGATGGAACACCCCTTGAACACCTGAAGCTTCTCATGCTTTGGATGGCCCATCCCTTCCAAGAGCATGATGTGGGTTCTGAAAGCAGGGGAACCAACCCCACACCGTTGATTCGTCCTTTGGAGCGCCTTTGAAGCAACCATCTCATGAGAGAAATGCGCCACCCCCAAACCCCATCCCAAAAGAACTATGGGATAACAAGGTTGAACCAGAACCCAGGAAACCGATGAAACCAGCATTTTCCCCGATAACATTGGCAGATGCAACCCTATCGCGACAACTGGTAGGTACTACGCTGAGTTGTTGGAAGAGGCGCTTGCCGCTTCTTTAGTCCGATCCTTAGCTGGCCACCCTGGTTGCATCCTTGTTAGTGGCAGTTAATGACGATTCAATGGTGGTTGAATGGCAGTGAAATGCGGTGAATGACAGTGATCCTCAGCAAAAGCCTCCCTTGTTGATCATTGTTAGTGGTGATATGTGGTGATTGGGTATTGATACAACTGTCTTTTTCAACGGTAAATCACAATGGCCAGCTGGTTTGGCTGGTCGAAAACGAGAACAGGTGGCTCTCCCCAGAGGGTTCTACCACTGCCGGGGCTTGGCAGCTGGTGCGCTGGCACAGGTGGCTTACGATATTCAATGGGCTCCCGATTTCGATGACGGCTCGGACCATCCGGTGGAAACTCGGCGGCATAGAATCATCAACCATGAGTTAACCATGAGTTTAAGCATCACTAAGCCATCATTAACCATCTCATTGATCATAATCATTCATCATTTATCAACATTATCATCATGAATCGCTAACCACAATCATAGACAGCGACGCTTCGAGCCAGGCTCTTCTGCAGTTGGCTTTTCCGATGTCATGCTGGAGTCTCAGGAGATGCTCGACAGGCCCACCCTCAACGATCAACAGTCATGGTGGATCAGCAGCTCAACAGCTACTTAGACCCACCAGCAACACCCAAGTTGATCCTGTCACAAGCTGATGAGCTGCTTCAGATGCCATCAGTTGTCGTTTGTCCAGCCGTTGTTGGCTGAATTCTTGTTTTGCCATCCACAGTATAGCTAAGAACATAAGATATCCTGCCCACTGTTGCAATCTCCATATTTCCCTGCGATTGCTACATCTAGTGGTTTAAACTTAGGCCTTTTGAAGTCGACTGAGGCAACACCTATGTGCTGCAACTGCCCTTGCTGGGGAAGGAATTCCCTGAGGAGGTGAAGAGACTCTTTGAAAGCATCGATCTCAGAAGTGAACCGAGTTCCTCTTCTAGCCATCCTGGATAAATGGTAATGGTTGATGAATGTTGATGATGGTTCAGAGTAGGGGTCAATGACCAAGAAAAACCAACTAGAAATGGTTGATAGTGGTTGATCATAGCTTTGATATGCTTTAATAGGGGTAACAATGATAGGTTTAGTAGGGGTTGATGACCAAAAATCACAAACTGGAAATGGTACAACGGTATAAGCATCCTCGAGAAGATCGAACATGAAATTGGACATTACCGATAGGTGAATGATTTAACGAAACATGAGGGATCATCTACTCCTGGATGAAAAGAAAGTGTGCAGGAAAGAGTCTTAGCATGTGGCGTAGGGTCAAGGGCCTTTGTGTCCCTGGCTGTTCACATCCCATACATGACCACTTTCACTTAGGTTGGGGCCCACATCTCATAAATGAATGACCAAACTAGTCCAACTGTTGGGTGTCAGTTCAGATGTTGGTCGATGGGTTCAGATGAAAAGCATGCAGATACCAACAAGATGCATGCCAGTCAGATGTTTTTTGCGGTAACCATCCTGTGCATGCTGAGTATCCCAGATTTGTTCCATGTCTGAATCAGTTGCGAAGCTCAGAGATGGTCCAAATTGGAATGCAATTTACTCCAGGATCACTATACATGTTTATTCATATCATTATCAAAATAAGATCCAGATCTACAAGGCCGCTCGGCCCATTTGCCATCAGCGTTTCTCCCTGGCAACTGCCATGACAGCCATCAGCACTGCAGGCGAAGATGTCCATGCTGTGGGATTTGCAGCCAATGATATGGACAGACACAAGTTGGAGATCTCTGGAGTGAAGGCTGGGCGTCACACTCTTGAGCTGTGTCATTTTGGTTGGGCTTGAAGGCTCATGAAGGTAGTGGTATCCTACTGGATAGTTCTGGATAATACTAACGGACAAAACAACTGTGAGCAATGATGAAGGGTTGTGAACAAGGTGGTAAAGGATTGCAAGGAAATCATGTTAATTGACTGGCAAGGGATAACATGGGACAACCAACAACAGTAAGGATGACAAAAAGATTACCAGTGTGAGGTCTGTCCGGAGATCTCTGTGACCTGGGTTGATCATGCTGTGTGGTTTCGCGCGCAGCATGCACGACATTTGGAGAACCACTGGGGGTACCCAGAAGCCACCTCAAGTTATGTTGTTCATTCAAAAAAAACCTTTCACAACCTCGAGGCATTGTATTTTATGGGCACCCCGGACACCTTTAAGCCATGGTTAGTTGATGATCAGGGTACTGGGCAGGGTGGCCGTAGGGGATGGTATGGTGTGGCCCGAGACATTGCTACTTTATCCATGAGAAATCAGCATTGAGAAAGGGAATCTACGGTTGCGCGGGTACCGCCATTGACATGGCATACCCATCTAACAGACCTCAGTGGGATGGTTTTTGTCATAACCAATTCTGGGAATCAACGCAATCACTTTTACTGAGGAATTGCAACATTGTTGGCCAACTTAAAGTGACATATCCAATAAGCCAACGGTTAGCTATTGGGAGTTTTCCTTGGAAGCCATATGCAAGATTGCTGGTTCTTAGTATATTGTGGTTTACAAGTAGTACCCGCACGAGGCGGGGGCGGAAGTTTCCAACCTTATAAGAGCCTATAGGGAAAACATTTGGGCCAATAGGATGCAGTGCAACGGCATCATGACCGCAAAATGACTGCCACAACGACATCGCCAACAGAACCGCCCCACAAGAAAGCCAACAACGCAACAAAAAACAGCTTCCAAAAAAAGTACCACACAAAATCCCACCACACAAAAACGTACCACACCAGATCCTACCAGACAAAAGCTTACCACACAAAATCCTACTAAACAAAAATGTACCACGCGAAACGTACCACACAAGATGCTACCGCACAAAAAAGTACCGCGCACGATCCTACCGCACAAAAACGTACCACACAAGAAGTACCAAACGCAAACGTACCAAAACACAACGTACCAAAACAAAACGTACCAGAGCAAAACGTATCAAGACAAAACGTACCAGAGCAAACCGTGCCAACATTATTCGAAGTGCTACTCCGAGACATTCATGCGCAATGAGACAATCAGATATTTTTATTTCAATGTACTTCATCCCCAGTATGTATGTTATCTTTAGTGGATGATAGTTGTAACGTGGATGATATCCCTGTTCCTTTTCTCAGAGCTAACATTCCCGCCTCCGGCACTTCCCTTTCGTGTCCCGGAGATGCCCATTGGGCTCAGCGCAAAGGCCCCGCATGGCCCGGCCTGGCCCCCCCCCGCCGACGGAGCTCAGCAGAGGCGCGAGGCTCCTCCAGGCCCGCCGCCTCCAGAGGCGAGGCTCCAGGCTCCGCCGGGCCTCCCGCCACCAGAGGCGCGCCGTTTCAGCGCAGACGTTTCAGTGAATTCATCGGGATTGGCTCATGAGTAGTTGATCAACAGACTTATGATATCTAATGATGTTAATAGATGGATATATTTATATAATTACATAAAAATCAATGGCCCATGATAGTCAGTTCATGGCTCATGATGCGTAGTTCATGGCGATTTTCTGAACTTATTGGCCTATGGCGTATGGCGGTCAATTATTGGCTAGGGGTGGTTTGCCCACGGTTAATTATTGATGGCAATGGCAATGACTAACAACCGTTTATGAAGTATCATGGTTAATCATGGGTAGGTCATGGTAAAATAGCCACTATCATGGTTGATATGAACGGTTTGATATTCAATACGACTACTAGTGGTGATGTTTGACGGGCATCAATGATGGCTAGCGGTCGCAGTCACAGAAAGTGCAGCGATGCTGCCGCACCTGATCTCAGTGGTTTTCATGATCGGAGATAAGGTTTGGAAGTGTAGATCCTGCGATAAAGTAGCTGAGCTGAATCATCCATCATCAAAAATTCAAGACGCAGCTAAAGGATATTAGTGTGCAATTTATAGTCGCCACTTTTGACTATGGTCATTGACCGTTAATTGTACAGAAAGCCTTCATCGATCATTTTTGATAGGGGTTCAGTTCTGTTGTTTAGAAAAACATTGGGAAACACGATTGCCTTTTCTGAGAACCGCAGGAACCCCCGGTGAAGTAAGCCAATAATTCAACAAATGTTTTTTAATGTATGATCAAATAGTAAAGCGTTTATTTTATATTTTTTCATCCCGGTAGTGTATATCTACTTTATGGATGATATTAGAAAGTGAGCCAAGCCCACGCTGGCCTTAGAACTACCAATACTTGGGGCTTTTTTGGGTAGCGTGAGCCACCCTATTGGCCCCTCGCATTCTTCGGTCATTGCTCTGCGCCCAGGATCGGCGGCGATGCGAGTACATCTACACCACGACTCCAGAGGCATTCGCCGTTGTTGGGCTTCATGGTGGCTTCCTGCCCCCGCCGGATTCTCGTCCCCATCTGAGCGCCGCCCCCGCCGCGATTTCGGCCCACTGCCACGATTCCCGCCGCTGCGGGCTTACAAGCCCGGAGTCCTGGGTTTTCGCCGCGGCGAATGATCGGTGAAAATTCCAAGGCTTGAACCATTGTGGATTTTTGAACCATGTAAGACCATGATATCGTTACATTAGTACATATTCGCCATGAACAATCGGTGTAAACCCTTCTCACCAATGATGAGATACACAAATTGGTCCATGGTGGTAAGTTTATGGTTGTTTGCTGGCTCATGATGGTTGGTTGCTGGTTGATTCATGGCCAATAAGTCACTGATGACTGGCGAACAGTGGAAGGTTCATGACGTTTTGTGCTGGTCAATCCATGACTATTTCTCGGCAAATACGAATTATTTCACATGCGCCGTGGATTTGCGACCATTGTTTGTTTGGGTTGACTTGAGTAGCCGCTATTGTGAGACTGGTTGAAGAATCGCTAGTGATGAACGCGTTGATTCAACGAACGTGAACCATTAATTGACAGTCGTTGACAACAATTGCGTAGCAAACAGTTTGGACCAGCGTGGCAGCCACGACGCCGTGAAGATCATGTTGATCCCGCGCGTCAAAGAATCAGAAAAGCAACCTTGGAAGAGGGCTCCCGCAACATGAAAGACCGGGTCCGTCGCTCCCGGGCAGTGGCGCCGGCGGAGTGGGAGGTGGAGGAGGAGGTGGACAGGGAGGCCCGCCGCCTCCAGGGCTCCAGGCTCCGCCGGGCCTCCCGCCACCAGAGGCGCGCCGTTTCAGCGCAGACGTTTCAGTGAATTCATCGGGATTGGCTCATGAGTAGTTGATCAACAGACTTATGATATCTAATGATGTTAATAGATGGATATATTTATATAATTACATAAAAATCAATGGCCCATGATAGTCAGTTCATGGCTCATGATGCGTAGTTCATGGCGATTTTCTGAACTTATTGGCCTATGGCGTATGGCGGTCAATTATTGGCTAGGGGTGGTTTGCCCACGGTTAATTATTGATGGCAATGGCAATGACTAACAACCGTTTATGAAGTATCATGGTTAATCATGGGTAGGTCATGGTAAAATAGCCACTATCATGGTTGATATGAACGGTTTGATATTCAATATTATTCAAAGTGCTGCTCCAAGACAGGCATGCGCAATCAAGCAAGCAGACATCTTTACTTCAATGTAATTACTTTATCCCCTGACTGTATGTTATGTTTAGTGGATGATAGTTGTAACATGGATGATATCCCTGCTTCTTTTGTCAGAACTATTTTTAAATGTAGCAGGAACCACCGCTCCGCGCCCAGGCTCGGCTAACGTTCCCGCCTCCGGGACTTCCCTTTCCCCCTTTCCCTGCCATTGCAGAAAGCAAGCCCGGAGCAGCTCCATATGCGCGAAATGCCGCGCATGCATTTCAAAATCAACATACCAACTTCTCTATGTTCATCTTTTAGAAGCAGTTCCAGGAAACAAGTCCGAACCAAGCCGAAGCAAACAGAAGCAAACTGGAACCAAACCGAGACCGTCTGCGACCCGTCCGCTTGGCATGGCTTTACTTTCGCGATCAAGTCCAATCCGTGGCTCGCGAAAAAAACATTTGGTTTAGTGACAATTCTACAGTCATCTAAAGCGCATTTCGCGCGAGACGTCCTTCATTTGTCGAATTTCGAACATCATCGAAATGGTGGAAGTGCCGCGTCTGTCACACAAAGTCAAGACCCAACGCTTCTCCAACATCGCCTGGAACAGCCCTGCCATTGCCGAGAGCGATCCCAGAGCAGCTCGCCAAATGCCACGCCTGCCACACAAAGTGAAAATCCAACACTTCCCCAACATCACCTGAAACAGTCCTGCCATTGCGGAAAGCGATCCCAAAGCAGCTCCATATGCGCGAAATGCCGCGCATGCTTTTCAAAATCAACATGCCAACTTCTCTTTTTCATTTTTTGGCCACAGTTCTAGGAAACAAGTCCGAACCAAACCGAAGCAAACAGAAGCAAACCCGAACCAAACCGAAACCGTGTGCGACCCGTCCGCTCGACAAGGCTACTTCCGCGATCACATGCCATGCGTTGTTCACGAAAAAACATTGGGTTTGGTGGCAACCCTAATGTTAAAAAATTCATTTCGTGCGAGAATTCCTCTAGTTTTCGCATTTCCAATTTCATCGACATGGTGAAAGTGCCGCGTCAGTCACACAAAGCCATGGTCCAACACTTCTCTAACATCACCTGAAACAGCCTTGCCGTTACGGAAAGGTGATGTATTGTTGGGGTGTTGGATTGTTGAGGTGATGTATTGTTGATGTAATGTGCTGTTGAGGTGATGCATTATTGAGGTGATGCATTGTTGAGGTAATGCATGGTTTGTGTGATGTATTGTTGATCTGCTGTATTGTTGCCGTTGGTGAGGTGATGTGTTGTTGGGGCGATGTATTGTTGAGGTGATCTATCGCTGATGTGGTTCAGTGATGTGATATATTGTAGAGGTGATGTATTGTTGATGCGATGGGTTGTTCATGTGATGTTTTGTTGATTTGATGTTCTGTTGGTGTGATGTAATGTTGTTGCGATGCATTGTTGAGGTGATGTGTTGTTGATGTTATGTCTTGATGTGATATATATTTTCAAACCTCTGTAACACGGAAGTTCCGCGCTTCGTAATTAGATTTCCTTTGAGAAATTATGCGTTATTTATTATTGGTTTTTCTTGTTGGCTACCCGTATGGGTTTGTGGGTTGTGGTTGGTTATTGTTGGTTCTCCCAATGGAGCCTCATGCGCCGCCAGCTCCTATCGACGACCATGCAGGTGAACTCCGATACGTTGATTGACGTTGCTCGGCTGAAACCGTGGGTCTGATGGTAGGCGCCGCAAAATGGTTTGTTGATTACTAGAACTAAACATTCTTGGGCAATTTACGGGCCCCCTGTGGCTTGAGAAACATCCATGTTGGTTCAGCAACCACGCAGCTTCTTAGCGAGGTACAACCTTGGTGTGAAGCAGAGATGGGCGAGAACTCCAGTGTCCGCCAAGGTTGGCGGGTTGGTCGATGGCTCAACGGTGGGAATTCACCGCGGGGTTGGATGGTCTAAGATCGACGGATGAGTTTGGTGTGTTGGTAAGATGTGTATGGTGGTTTCTCAAACCGTAGGGAACCCCAAAGCCATGGTTGGTTGATTAGTAGTCGATTAGTAGATTGCTATAGATGATTAAGACACTGAATGATTTGGGGGTAACGTACAGGGGTACCCTGTTTGAGAAATGCCCATATCATGATGCACTGACAACTTGTAATCGTAGATCCATTTGTTCATTCAGTTGCACCATCCGCAGTTTAACTGGCGATTTACCATCAAAATGCGTGGTTTATGGACTAATGGATCGAACATTAACATATCAATGAGACTCACTACCGGTTATGATGGTTGATGGTTCATCGGTTGCGCCCTTGATTGATGATAAATGGCGATTTCTATCGGTTGGAATCATGGGAATCAGCCAGTGGAAACCACAGAAGGGGCGCACTTATTGCCGCTATACCACAGATGTGTTGGATTATCAGGTGTGCTAGTGATAGCCACTTAGCCCTAGCCACTGGTTAGTTGGACTATAATGTGTTTTTTTCGCGCTATGATTAACCATGAGCCAATCATGATGATGGATTGATTGTAAGCCACTTCGCTGGTTGTTCATTGATTGGTTGTGCATCATATATGATTTGAATGAATGGTGGGTTCTTACCAGTCCCAGTTAGTCACATTAACATTCCCAGTGCATCAGTTTCATGGTTGATTTGTTGTCCATCAAGCGCTGATTTACTGCAACCGACTTACCATTCATCACCGTTCAATGGATCGCATGGTAAACTCCAGCACCGATCTGAATCAGGGTCTCGTGGGTCGTCCCCTTTCCAGTTGGCTTCAGAAATTTCACCAGAAATGCCAGCAGGAGCCATTAATTAATCATCTCATCCAATCTCGAGAGCAAATCAGTGATCTAGTGGCTAATGAATGTCAATATATGCCGTCAAAATTGTGAATCACCCATTTGGTGATTAATTCATGTGATTCCCTAGCATGTAACTTGGTATCCTCTAAAATGATTGTTGGGAATCTAAAATGCCTCGTTGGTGGTTCAATCACGAGGGTTCCCAACCTGCTCACATTCGCAGTGATGAGGACCCTGGTAGCAACACAACTTGATGCTTGGGGCGAGCGAGGTTTGAAGCGAGCAGCTCGATGCGTGCTGGACTTCGTCAGCCTGTCCTGTTTGGGGCGTTCGCCTCTGATTTCGCTTGGAGGAACCATCGATTTGGGATGCCAACAAGGTCCACGAAACTCGGGAGTGGTGATGCTTCAACAGCCTTCCAGGAAATGGAGAAGACTTGCACCATGGCGCTGCGGCCTCAACAACACAGTGGCCACCACTGGTGCCTCCGAAGCGTAGATTGCTGGTGCGAAACGCAGGGAATGAGGGATTGATCCGTGTAACTGATGGCTAGATCCATGTTACTAATGGCATCTAATGGCTATTATGGAGAATTACAAATCTCACCATAGTTACACTATCTTGACAACTATGGTCAATATGTTCCATTTCTAATGGGGAATATCTACGGGTCATTCCCATTTATTCCCCACGTTTCGCACTAGCAGGTCTCCTCATGTAGCGGAAGCTGTGAATTGTCACAGCTCTGGCCATGATGGGTGATTCGGAGACTGGATCAAGGCATCTAAAGTCCAAAATGTTTGGCTTTTTTTACGATTGGCTAATGGTTATGGGCAATACTCATGATAGCTCATGCTCATAGTTTTATCTAATATAGCTACGACTTATAGTTAAAAATGAGCAATAAACCTGATAGAACATGAACTATATCACGTTTTTTTTTGTGTTTTGCTCGTTACATGTGCGGCTTAGATGCGCTAAAACCAGGCCTCAGCTGCTGACTGTGTCGCTTCAGGTCGTCGAATTGGGAACGCCAAGAGCTGACCACTGCGCAGGTCGCGTTGCAGCACTGGGAAGCATGGGGCAACTGCTGGCCCAACGAAGTGTGGTGAAGCCATGGTGAGCTGTCGCCGGCACAGGGTAGTAAGATGACCGGTGCTAGAAATCTGCAGCGTTTACCTATGTTTGTGTGGCTGAAGCCATGGTTTATTGCGAGCAGCATTTAGCAATCGTCTATGTTTGACGATGGTAGATACATGCGGAACCATGCTACAAAGAAAGCAACATTAGTTTGACCACAGCCGGTGATCTAGCATCAATTATGACTATATGTAGTTTTTCATATGGATCTCCCGTCACTGATGTATTGTAATGCACATGTGATACAATTGACTGTCATGCAATGTTTTTTGTGTGTGTGTGTTGCATAGTATCATGTGGTATTGTATGCAGTGTCTTGCAAAGTATTGCACAGCGTTGCAATACTGCAATTCAATGTCATGCATATATTCAGGTATCAGAGTAATGGAATGTAGCATAATGCAATGTTATGCAATGTGTTGATGTTTAACCTGAGCTGTTTCAAAGTAGTTCAATCCAATGAAAAGTATGCATACACACAATGTACTGTACTCTGCTGTGGCCAAGGTAATATAATTCAAGGCAGCACAATCCTGTTCCATTGTGCTATATTGAAGGGACGTGTAATGGAATGCAATGCGCCCTGTTCAGTGTAATGTGTCATGCAATTGACAATGTGTAAAGTCATTTGTAATGTAATGTAGTCTGTATGTAGTGTAATCTGTAATGCAAGTTGTAATGTAAGCTCTAGTGTAGTCTGTAATGTCATTTGTAATGTAATCTGTAATGAAATATGTGATGTAATGTAAATGTAAGCTGCAATACAGTTACAAGCTGTAATGCAGGCTGTAACATAATGTGCTGCGTAGTGCAACGTAAAGCAATGCAATGGAATGGAATGTAACATCATGTCATGTAATGTCACAGTAAAATGTAAAACCACATGTACATTTGCAACTGTCGAAATGTAAATGTAATGTACCGCAATGGATAGAGATACATAGATAGATAGATAGATAAATAGATAGACAGAAAGATAGATAGATAGACAGAAAGATAGATAGAATAGATTAGTAAGTAAATGCTATGATTCTACAGCGTTTAAGAAAAGGACATAACCATCAAATTGAAGAGATTGTTCTTGCTTATCTCATGGACAACCGCTCCCCTCTTGGCCCATTCCTAGCGTCCTGGGAGGTGGAATACGCTGCTATGGACGTATGGGTGGCGTTGCGGCTGTATCAACAGTGGGTGGCACTCAGTCCCAGCTGGTGGTGGTGAACCGCTAAGATCAAAGTATCATCAGTGATTAATGAATAGTGGTTAATCATTATAGTGGTTAATAAGATCATAGTGGTTACTGATTGTTACTGATGTTAACCACTGATATTAATGAATAGTGGTTAACAATCAGCATCATCAGTACTGATTAGTGGCTAATGCATACTGATTGATATCATGGATAGTTATTAATAACTGTTGGTAATCACTATCAATCTTTGACTATACTTGTTTTTTCAAATTATTATGGTTGGTTAGGCATTCAACTATAGTCATATCTAAAAACATCATAAGTCATGGAGAATACTACTTTATGATTAACAGCGCTTAATTGATAATCAGTACTTTATGATAAATCACTAATCACAATATTCATCATGATAAGCCAACAAAGCCATTGGCTAATGATAAGTTGGAATTTGGCCAATGACGAAAGCTGGATCATCCAAGGAATCATCAGCCAAGAACTGTTGAGTCTTGTTGCCCAAAAAAACTCTCAACTGAATGAAACAACCTGAATCCGATCAGTTCCCGTTGTTGTTCGTGAATGTGGAAGTTGCACGGAACGCTCAATATCCATCTTATTCAACATTTCAATCCGGTCAGTTACCTTAATGTTATCCAAGTGGCTGTGGGTCAAAACCCTGGACCCCTTGGTTCCCCTATCATTAACCATTGTTTTCCCTATGATTTGGTTGGTCATTATAAGCCATTATTGATGGTTAATATTGACCCATGGCCAAGTTTCATATTATGCGAACCTTTTGGATGACGCTCAACGACCAACGACTCACCAACTTCAACTGGTGGATCCAGTTGTGAAGCCTCCCATCTTAGCAGCGATTGTGTGCAGGTCCCGAAAAAGGAATGGTTGCCATCATTAATCAAGATGGGTCAATCAAGATGGGCTAATCATTGATTAGTGATTAGTGATTGCTAATCATGACTAGCCATCAATTACATTACAGATGTTGCTAGTTGAACCAATGTTCTTACAATAGCTGCAAATTATCATACATCATGGTCATAAATCATAAAATGGAATCGACCATCATTAATCATAAGCCATTTAGTCATCCATTC
The DNA here is from genome assembly GCA_009767595.1 of Symbiodinium kawagutii. NCBI lineage: Eukaryota > Dinophyceae > Suessiales > Symbiodiniaceae > Symbiodinium > Symbiodinium kawagutii. The sequence continues at coordinate 253,559 of VSDK01003052.1, read as the reverse complement.
AATTAGTTGCTAGTTCTTGACCACTAGAAAATCACTGGCGCATCTGGAGCTGCCATGAGCTCAGGCTAGCCCCCGTGTACGGGCGACAAAAAGGGGGGGCTGGGACTGCGCCAGGTGGACCAACGAGAGAGCTGAACGGCATGTGTTGCCATTGAAATAACCTGTTGCTTTGTGATCAGCACCTGGTCTCATGTCGAATGACTCTTGAGTATTGCAATCGGCGGAAACCTCCAACCACTATGTCGTTGCACGGGATAGGCCAATTTGTGTCTGTGTGTGTGTGTGTGTTCAAAGCACTGTCGAGTCGGTGCTTTCCATTCCGAAGAATGCGAGAGTCCCATGCGCCCCCAATCCAGTGAAAGTATGGATCTGTTCAAAAAAAAGCAACCATGTGGATCCATTTGGTGAAAGCCCAAGTTTGGGAAACATAGCTCGAGAATCACCAGACCGCCAACCAGATGTCTTGGTGCATTTGGCTCCAGAGACGATGCGATCGAGAGTTGAAGGGCGGGTGCTATGCGATGCCAAGTGGACCTCTCAGAAACTGAGCCTGCCACATGTTTTCACATGGAAGGATTGCACAACCAGTAGATAGGGGTACCCCCAAATCATCCAATATTAAGCATTTATAGTAATAAGCCAACTATTTTTGGGGTACCTCCCACTTTGGGAAACCAAATAAGGATAAGTTCCTGTCACTGCGAAAGGGGCCATAGAAAATCAGCTGGTTGGGAGTCGAGACCAGGCGCGCCAAAGGTAAGACGGCGGTTCACTGGATGCTTTGGGGATGATCATCATTTATTCATAATTAAAGTGATCAATTCACATCATCATCATCATCATCATCATCATCATCATCATCATCATCATCATCATCGTCATCATCGTCCCCACCAAAAGCTTCCATCATCCAGCCTTTTGGAAGCGCTTGAGTTGTGGGGGGCTCCACCTATGATCTGCCACAACTGCTGAGTCCGTTTGGGCATCTTCATCTCCCTGGTGACGCTTGGCAGAGGCGCCTGCATCGACAGGTTGATCATCACCAGGGGGATGGTCCAGTGATCAACCCATTGTGAAGGATCGTGCGACTCTTCATTTTTTTCGACCATCAAGCATAACCTTCAAAAAAAGACATCAAGAACAGCCATCAAAAGAAGACATCAAGATACATTCAGAATGACCATCAGCCTCTGTGCCAACCAGACTCCTCATGTGCTTGCGCCCTTTCTGTAGAGGTCAAGTCGTTCCAGCAGCACCTCGTCCCACAGACTCTGAGCCATGCGGTTGCCCGGACCGGGGGCAGCAGCAGTTTGGGGCAAGGGACGTGGCCAGGTGCTTAGCAGTGATCATGGTGAACCATGAACTCCATGAACTATGGTGAACTATGAAGTCTATGAACATCTATGAGCTATGAAGTCAAATGATGTCAGTTGATGTCAATTGATGTCAATTGATGTGGGTCTTTCCCAAAATAGGGGACCCCCGAAATGGTGGGTTATTACTGTAAACGATTGATATTGGAGGATTTGGGGGCACCCCTATTTTGAGAAACCACCATGTCAATTGGTTGAGCGTTATGAATCGTCTTCCATTACACTGTTAGGCCATTTGCCATCGCTGATGAACTGGTAAACATGGGGAAGCATCCAATTTTGGTGGTTGGAAACCTTGAGATTGATTTATCTTTGGTAAACAGCTTGGTTATGATGTATTATCATGTAACATTCTATAGCCACTGGTATTGTGAACTATTGTTGTTGCTTTAACGGTCAAAGCATCCTTAATACTGAAGTGGGTTGTTAGCCTTGTCAATAGATGTCAATAGCGATTTATACAGTCACAAACAAGTGTTGGTTGTGGTTGAGAATGGTGTGATAGTAGGGAAGAGTGACCAAGAATCAGAAGGCATGCTGTGAAGATCGATCACCAGCGCTGAACTGGTGGCACCAAGTTCCCCGGGTTCATCCCCCCCGGATGGACCACTGGTATCCACTGGTAAGAAGGGTCTGGGAGGTGTTGAGTCGAGCAGCGATGGCTTTTCTGGGGCCCTGTTGGCCCATCATGGGAGAGGCAACAATCACAGCAGGAGTTAGGATAAAACGAAGCCCTTGTAATGTTGGACGACTTTGAACTTACTTGCTCCATGGCTGGCACTTATCATAGCGTGTGCATTGGAATAGGAACTCAAACCTATGCATCGAAGCATCGAAACATTTTACATGGGAATGAAGCGTTTTGAGTTGGCCGCATCCTCCGAAGTGAACGCGAAATGCGCCCGTTTTGAGTTGTCGATTTCAGTCCAAGTTCTCGGAATTGGCAGGACCCGATCTACGGCGCTGACATTTGCTACGAGCCCGTGTGTCCGCCGGGCTATTTCAGGCGCGAGAGAAACGTGATTCCAAAAAGCATCCCAGCCCTTGCCACGGGAACTGCAAGGTGCTGTGCAACTTGCTACGAAGCACCCTGCTATGGCCTGAAGAAGGACCTCGAGGCATCAGCAGAGCTTACCATGGGTGACCAATGCATTCGCCGCCTTAGTTCTTCACCATCGTTGGCTATCATTACCACATATTACCTCCAGCAATGACCATCATTTACTATTATTGACCCACTATTAACATCATGATCAGTCATTCATGACCATTCATGGTCATGATTAACCACCATTCACCATGTGTTCGTTCAGATCATTTCAGATCCTCACGTCCTCGCACCAGTTGTCCTGGCGCGGCATCTACGAGTGCATCCTTTGTGAGCCCGGTGACTTCTGCAACGGCTGCGACACCTTTACAAGGCGAAGTAATAAGCTGTTGGAATTTCTGCCATCCCGGAGTAGACATGGGTCTTTCTCAAGCCATAGGGGACCTCAAAGTTATGGTTGGTTTATTGACTATTGTTAACAAACTGGATGATTTTGGGGTACACCAATTTTGAGAAACCACCACATGTTTTTCATGACGGATATCGTTAGATGGTTACAATGGGACGGCCGGAATCACTGTACCATCATTGGAGTTGTAAGCAATGCAGAATATCAATGAATATATTGGACCATCTTCAAGCTTGGTGACTGGATCTAAGATCATTGAAGATGGGGGAGCTTCTATCTACTTCAGAAAGGCAATATTCTTTAGTAAGTTGACCTGGCAAACATCACCGTCACTGACAAATCGTCCAACCATGCTGGGCTTTTCCTTGCCAGGTCAGTTTAGCAGAAAGTACTTTATAGCCAGTTGTGCATTGTCAAGTCTTGACTCAGAGTTTTGGAGGTGCCCTGACAACACCCAGCCAACGCGGGAAGGACCTCGAGCTACGTTCTCAGATTTCTCAGCCGCTGTCTTTTGTAAGTTGTACCAGTTTTGGGTAGCCTCTGGCCAACTTTGAAGCTAAAAATCTTAATTTTTGCAGGTAAAAGCATTATCAATAGTGGATTTTCCACTTCCAGATGAGTTTGCCGGAGTGTAACCAATCAGTGTACCACCAGGTTGACGCTTCAATCTGGTCACAAGCCTTGACCTCGTACCAAAAAACGCCGGGCAACGAGGTTTCCAGAGCAGGCTCCACTCGTATAGCTGACTGTGAGAGCTGTGCAGCTGGAATGGAGGCGGGGCGGGAGACAAGTTGTTGAGTGATGCGACAAGGGTTGCTGCATATGACTACATGACGTAGCAATGGTTGATAAACTTCATCATCTTACTCAGCTCATTATACGGGAAAACAATGCATCAGGGATAAGAAGCAACAATAGACTTGAGGTTGATAATGCTTTATATCGCTTAGGGAACGACCATGGGGGATCATAGGCAACACCAATCTCCAGCACAAGTGAGCAGTCAGCCCACTTAGCTGCCAAAAGCTGCAAGATGCCGCTCGCCAATCAGTCAAACTCCGTGTTTCTTAACATGCCATGCGCATGACGAAACTGCAGGCTCTCAGCGAGTTTTGGTTCGTCCAATGCAATCTCAACAAAGAACGATTAATCCATAAAGTACTTTTTTCCTATCTCTCTCTCTCTCTCTTTCTTCTTCGTACGACAAAGACCATCCAAGCAAAAAGGGCTGAATCAAGGTAAATCAAACTGAATCAAAGTGAGTCAAACTGAATCAAAGTGAGTCAAACTGAATCAAACTGAATCAAACTGAATCAAAGTGAATCAAAGTGAATAAAAAGTGACTCCTGGTCGACCTTGAAATCCAGGCAAGCTTCAAGCGTGATCGGTGCGTCATCGCCTACTCCGACGTTTGCAACGAGGAGTTCGTTCAACGCTGCATCAGGAGCTGCAAGGCCGAATCGGACGGCGATGGACAGATCCATGAATGTTAACGGGGTTGATAAGGGGATGGCTATAAGCAAAAAATTGGCTAAACTAATGAATGCTGGTTAGAACCATTGGTTGTAAGGGGATGTGTGTTTCCCTTTTAGGGGATAGGAAGCAACAATAATGACTAATATATGACTGATAAACCATAGGTTGATTCATTGGGGGGTACCATTTTAATGCGAAAGCTGTTGGCTTAACCGGAGGATACACCCTATTAATCACTCAGGGATGGACATCACCGGATACTTTGGAAAAACATGCCAAAAAAATGGAGGCGGGACTTTCAAACTACCCACGACTCCCGATGTCGAACAGGGACATGGAGGGGCATAGATGCGGAGGTTCCAACTTCGGGAAGTTGCTGGAGATTCCCCACACCGATTGTGGTTCCAATGGTTTCGAAGGTTTGAGGTGGAGGTTCTCGCGAAGAAGTGGAGGTAACAGGTAACAGGGCAGATTTCGAGAAGAAGTTGCCTTGCAAACGTTACAAAATTCCAAAGGAAATTCTCAGTTGGTTTCACAGATGGTTTCTCTACCTGAAGATGTAAAACGCAGAGTCATATACTTTGATGCATCCCTTCACAGAGGAACTTGGTTGGTTCATTAGGAAGTCTCAATATGTCTTCAGAGGATGCTTTGTGAACCAGCTCTAGGCAGAAGAGCCTTCGCGTGGGAAGAAACTCACGGCTTGCGAGCAGATCAAGTGCGAGGCGCGGATCTTGCGGATCATAGTTCCCTCCACAGGATACTCTTCTCCTCAATGAAAAAGCAAGGAACAGAAAGAATTGATGCAAAACCCTGAAGCACTTTGTAGATGTTGGTAAGTGGCTTATCATGGGTTACATTTTTGTCCGTAGAGAGGATATAGGGGTGCTATCTTTCACCTGCAGTCAGTATTTTCACCTCTTGCTTTGATGCCGCAGATGTACTGCGCGAAGTGCGAGCCCGAGGGTGTGCAAGTTGTGTATTCGATTGTATTCGTTCACTACATTCGCTCCTGAGTAACGTGCGCCGAGGCAATGGTCAGACGAGTGTGCTGCGGTTGTTGGTGACATATGCAGGCTCTCCTGCAGTGTGCCGACTTTGAAATGCTTTCTGACATGGTTTTTAGAGACAACAGGTGTTGTGTCATGGATTCATGGGTTGTGAACCGTCCAACTGCTTGGAGGGACCTCACAACTGTCAAGGACTGCCTGAAGTTTTGGCGGTGACAAGAGACGGGTCCTTCCCAGACTTCTGTGCGGTCAACGCTACTGAGGGCGCAGTATTTTGATGGTTGAGAGTTAGAATCCACAGGACTCTGGCGTCATCGGAATCGATGGAACTTCGTCAGAGGCGGGATATGCCAGTTCAACCAGCGACAACAAAAATGAGAACATCCCAACAGCAGCCTCAAGCAGACACTGTTTGACAACCTTGCTAGCTTTGAGTTTTATTGAGACAGAGTTGTGTGGGTTTGTTCGAAAGTCATGGAGTTTGCTCAGGTGGAGGTTCTGATATGTGATGTTGACTGCAACTCATCTCCGCGGAGCACTTTGGCCAATCTGCCATGTGTTTCGGGTTCCGCAGTTTGAGAAGTGGTCCAACTGGTGATTTCTCAAATTTAGGGAACCTCACAAAATGGTTGGTTCATTACTATAAATGGCTAGCTAGTAAAGGATGATGTGGGGGTCCCCTATTTTGAGAGACCACCACATGTTGGATACCCTTCGCTTTGTGGGATGCTCTGCCCAGTTTTTTCACAGCTTCACATGCAGCCCTTTATGGCAGGCAACAATGATCGCTTTTCTTTGCATTGCAAGATATGCTTTGAGAATTTGAAGCGGCACAAGCTGCTAGCCCAGCTTCAGCACGTGGTGCCGTGGTTGTTTCACCCAGCAGATGTGATCTGCAATCAAGAAATTCTTAGTCGTCCCAAGGATGTTCTGAGATGCTAACGAGCCGAGGAAGTGGTTCCTCTGGGTAGCTTGAACCGCAGCGATGCGTGATCTTCAGGCAGTTTCACTGCAAAAAGGCAAGATCAGCTTACCGAGCGTTGCTGTAGTGCATGGTTGTTCCGAGGAAATTACCCTTTGGTAAACTGACATAGCAATGGAAAATATTTTTTTTTGTGGAAAAACCCTGGGAAACTACCAATCGAATCCAATCGAAAATTGGTGGATTTTCCATTGCCAGGTTCGTTTACCCCAGGGTATCAACTTGAAGATTTTTAATGAGCAGAGGGATAGAATGCGGTAATGACCACGAACCAGTAGCAACGACAGATAATTATGATCATGAAAGCTAGCGTCAGCTATTTGACCAGCGGTTCAAACACATTTCTGGTCGTTCTGATGTCAGTGTAGTATATATATATATATATTAGATGTTGTAGTACGTTGCAGTACGGTGCGTGCCTCGTCTGTACACGCGGAATCTTGCTCGTCTGTACACGCGAAAAATGTTTCGGCTGTACACGCGAAACGAACTCAGCCATACACGGGAAACCAACTCAGCTGCACACGCGAAAACAACTCAGCCATACACGCGAAATCACCTTTTCTATTCTCTTCTCTATTACTCTCTTCTCCACTATTCTCTTGTCCATTATTTTCTTTTTTCTATACTCTGTTCTATTCGCTTCTCTACTACTCTCTTCTTTACTCTTCTCTTATCTATTCATTTGTTCTCTACTACTCTCTTTAATTCTCTTCTTGGCTCTTCTCTTCTCTACCTTTTTCTTTTCTATTGCTCTCTCCTATTCTTTTCTATACCATTCTTTTCTTGGCTACTTTCTTCTAGTCTCTTCTTTACTATTCTCTTCACTATTGTTTTCTTCTTTACATTCTTTTCTCTACTACTCTCTTCTCTATTATTCTCTTCTCCAGCACCCTCTTCTCTACTACTCTCTTCTCTTCTCTTCACATTTCTTCTATAATGCTCATTTTAGGTATTCTCCTTTTTTGATCATCTTCTCTCTTATTTTTTTTGCTACTCTTTTCTATATTATTCTCTTCTCTGCTACACTCTTCTCTACTATTGTGCGTGCAAAGGCCAGAGAGGGTGGGAGATTTGATATGTTCAGTCGTGCATGCCAAGGCCAGAGGGGGTGGGAAATTTTGATATGTTCAATCGTGCATGCAAAGGCCAGAGGGGGTGGGAGATTTGAAATGTTCAATCGTGCATGCCAAGGCCAAATTTTGATATGTTCAATATTGCGTGCCAAGGCCAGAGGGGGTGGGAGATTTGATATGTTCAATCGTGCATGCCAAGGCCAGAGGGGGTGGGAGATTTGATATGTTCAATCGTGCATGCCAAGGCCAGAGGGGGTGGGAGATTTGATATGTTCAATCGTGCATGCCAAGGCCAGAGGGGGTGGGAGATTTGATATGTTCAATCGTGCATGCCAAGGCCAGAGGGGGTGGGAGATTTGATATGTTCAATCCTGCATGCAAAGGCCAGAGGGGGTGGGAGATTTGAAATGTTCAATCGTGCATGCCAAGGCCAAAT
>VSDK01003052.1:193462-227651 GCA_009767595.1 Symbiodinium kawagutii | reverse complement strand
AACGTTTCCGCTACGAGGACACCGCCGCCAGTAGCAGATCTTGAATGTTTCTGCTCTGAAAAACATCGCGCGCCGGGGACAACGCCGCCAGGACGCCATCACGCATTTGCAGGACCTTGCTGCAAGTATGTCGTGTATGCACAACTCATTTGCGACATGGTCGATAGCAACGATTGCAAAGCAGTTTGGAATTCCTCTAAACCGTCACAGTTGCTCGCAGCTCGAATGAAAATGCCAACTTCCACCATGGCTACCAAAACTCCTTTCATGGATTGATCTATCTGTGCCTGGTTTTCGTCAAGCTGATCGAATCGAACGCACAATGGCAACGCTTCGAAACCGACAATGTTACGATGAGGAAATTGCAGCTCATTCGACAACGGCATGGTATAACGCGCCTCAGCCATATTAATGTTATCCATTCCAAAGCGTAGGTTCAAAAACACAGTGTAGCACAAGCGGACAGCAGGCAGATCTTCAGCATCACACACTTTCGCCATATAGTGAGCACCATGACGAAGACAATCCAAATTGAACGCAGCATAGTCATCCCAGTCGGAAACAAGCGCTTGGAGAGCACGTTTCAAAATCATAAGATCAGTCCACCGCATAGCGCCGATCTCGATCTCGTGCGGGGACAACGCCGCCAGCACACGTAAGCCGAAACCTCGTCAACGCGAGTCACGTCTAGACAATTTTGAGCCAAAACATTTCTGCATGATGTCAATAAACATCAGTCACAAAATAATCGATAAGCCGAAACCGCGTGGCATAGAAATTTTCAGCACAGAAAGCACCTCCTCGAAGTCTGGCACAGCGCCGCAGCGCCAACCAACAAAGAACCACGCATCAATATGTTCGCTGAAGATTGCATTGAGATAAAACATCGATGATGCATGATGAACAGACATTGATTGAAATGCTGGATTTTGCAAGTTTGAAAGCGGTTTTGCACGGATGGCAAAGTCACGCCACATGTCTGCACAACGCAATCACGACAATACCACGAGGACAACGCCGCCAGCAGTACGCCGATCTTCCAAACAACAGCAGTTTACAATAAGGCAATCACATAATGTGTGCAAAATATCACATATCTAAAAGATAAAAACACGTAAAATGTATACAAATGAAATTCCAGACATGTGGCGAAACAACTCGAAAGCAAACGGTGAACAGCCATAGGCATAGAAGCAATTGGTGTGCAGTGTCACGGGGACAACGCCGCCAGTGACGCGCCAGAACATCGCATCCAAACCAACCACTTTAACAAAAACAAAATCACGTACTAGATATGACAGGATCAATCAAAATAAATGTTGATGATTCAAAAACAATTACATGCCATGACTTACCGTTGGTGGATGCAGATCTTCAAAGGCGCTGATTTACCTGGCTGCCACTGTTCGATTCGATGTGGCTGAGTGCCACGCCAACGGAACTCCTCCAAGTGCAAAATATCGACGTTGCTGTATCGTCGCAACCGTGCGGCCAGAAACTCCGCCATGGCAATGCTGCGGTGTCTGCCATACGTACTCACCACTGCCACCCGCACTGCTTTGCCTTCGTAAAGCTGCGGCTTCAAGACACGTTCTGCATCAGCCAAAATGGCTCTGTAGCACTGCATTGCCATCAACTGCTCTTGAAATACAGGATCTCTGCCGTCCCGTTGATCATCTGCTTCGGCTGCTCGATTTGCCGTGCACGACACGCATCACCACGCAAACTGACTACCTCCACACGCTTCCCCCAATGGTACGGGGACCTCACTGCCGACCACACCAACCCACCACACCACCACACCAGTGTAGACTCCCGTGCGCCCGCCACGCAAAATGGACGTGGGACACGTCATGGGAGATGCTGAGATGCTACACAGTGCCACGCCTGTCACGCAAAAGCAGGCCGCAGGACACTGAAAACGAGACCAGTGCAGAATCCCTTGCGCCTGCCACGCAAAAGGAACTTGGGACACGTCATCGGATATGCTGAGATGCTACAAAGTGCCACGCCTGTCACGCAAAACCAGGCCGACGCACCCCACCAAGACATCACGCCAACACAACAGACCATCCCCCGACACCATCACACCAATGTAGAATCCAGCGCGCCTGCCACGCAAAGTGCAGTTGGGACACGTCATAGGACTACAAAGTGCCACGCCTGTCACGCAAAACCGGATTGCGGGACACGCATCACCACGCAAACTGACCACCTCCACACGCTTCCCCCAATGGTACAGGGACCTCACTGCCGACCACACCAACCCAGCACACCACCACACACGCATCACCACGCAAACTGACCACCTCCACACGCTTCCCCCAATGGTACGGAAACCTCACTGCCGACCACACCAACCCACCACACCACCACACCAGTGCAGAATCCCTTGCGCCCGCCACGCAAAATGGACGTGGGACACGTCATGGGATTTGCTGAGATGCTACACAGTGCCACGCCTGTCACGCAAAACCAGGTCGCAGGACACGCATCACCACGCAAACTGACCACCTCCACACGCTTCCCCCAATGGTACGGGCCTTACGGCCCTACCGCGAACGGCGACAAACGGTTGCGTCCGGTTGCGTCCGGTTGCGTCCGGTTGCGAACGGTTGCGAACGGTTGCGGTCGTAAACGCAACGTCGAGCGAACACGTCTCCACCCCCAGACCCCCACTATGAAACGAGAACCCGTGCTACGCATTCGGGAAAAACTCAGGCTGTGATGATCAAAAACGTGATCCAGTATGGGGGGCTTTCTTAAAATAGGAACCCCCAAAAATGGTTGGCTTGTTGCTATAGATGCCTAATGACCGATGATTTGGGGGTGCCCCTACTTTGAGAAACGCCTTAATGTTTCCCAGACCATCCGTTGCAGTAATTCCCTTTAGCGGTGCCACAAAAGGCATTGGGTCAATGGCCTCAACCTGTGACATCATTGACGATCGTTGATGGTAAAAAAGGGGTTACGATGGTTCATGTGGCTTGGTTGAGATCGTTAAGATGGTTAAGATTGGCTTGAAAACATGAGTAACCATTCATCATGACTAATGTTGGTTGACGATGGCTAAGTGTTGTTCATGATCAGCCATCATTAGCCACCATCATCAAGCACCATGAATTAACCACCATCATTAGCCACTTTCATCAACCAACACTAGTAACCACCATGAGTAAGCAACACCATCAAGTAACCACCATCTACAATGATCATTCCTGTTATGATGGTAACCCCGGTAGCCCACCTCTGGAAAGCCACCACAGCTGGGGTTTTAAGTCATTGTGAATTTGCCTCGAACTGATAGCTTTTTGACGGTAGCAGTGAGTAAACTATAGTGCTTAGTTGACCCGTAATGGCCAAATTATGATTAAATGATACTTAATAGTGTTAATGATGGTAGCTGCGTATATGGCTGATTCATCATTGTAGGTATGACATCATTCTAGTCTGATTGACAAACATTCAAATCATTCAAAACAGCAAATTGATACAGAAACAACCCTTGTATGTATGCAGAACAAATCAACAGAGCGTCATCATTGGTCAATGAAATGACAGCGAGCTCTCTATTAGGCTCATCTACGGCCCTGGTTGGGACTTCTTCAGCAACTGCCATATCAACCAATCCTCCCAATTCCATTGATGCTGAATTGACGCAGGGAAACTTGATGTTCCATATTGTTCAAAGTACAACTGGGTATGTGCCAAAATGGTGGTGTCCCCATAAAACCAATGGTTTCTTCGTAAAATGATCACTTTTGGTGGGTTTTTCGTTAGCCTATTCTGGCACATCGCCAATGAGTAAAACAATTAGTTGTGCTTGTACATTCACAAGTTTCGGCAGCCACCACCGCCATCGTCAAGCACAACTCGCGCCGCTGGCCGCTGTCCTTACTGGAACCTAAACCTGGCGGCAAACGCAATGTTTACACGGTGAAACCTACCTGTTCGACTCGCCTTGTTCTGGGTGCTTTGTGTGAACAAATCATATGACTAGGCGGGGAATCATTATCGTCGTCATCATCATCATCGTCGTCATCATCATCATCATCATCATCGTCGTCATCGTCGTCATCGTCATCGTCATCGTCATCGTCATCGTCGTCATCGTCATCATCATCGTCGTCATCATCATCATCATCATCATCATCATACTACATGCACTTCTATGACATAGTGTAGTAGAACACGCAAATGCACAAAGACATGACTATGGAAAGGCGGCATTATAAATCTGAGCCTATTTGGGTTAGTTCTTGTTTGAACTACCTCAAGCTAAGTTGTTTGGTTTACGTGATAGGTCTTCTCTATGGTATCATGGACTCTGGCAAATCAGCCCTCACACTCTTCCAAGGGATACATGTAATCATGGACTTCAACGTGGCATGTCATAACCCCATAAACCCCTATAAAACCACGAACCAATCATCACTCTTCTGCATCCAAGCAGTGCCTGTTTTCGCCGGTGCGGGATCCGGGTGGTCCAAGGGTTGGTCCTGGTGATCAGTTCCAGTAGTCTGGCCATAGAAAATCACTGTTATTGATAGATCAGTATGGTGGAAAGCTTGCAAGTGTAATGACGCTTGATAATCTAGTAATACATGAGGTGCTGTGCGAAGGGAGGGTGAAAAGATATTAAAAGATCTTAAGGGTATGAGTTCATTGTTTCTCAATTCATCTTCTGAAGATGAGAAAAAGCAATTCCTTGGGATCTTCACAACTGCGTTCTCTTCAAAAACGGTTGCGGATGGGAACGCCACCTGTCCAGCCAGACTCGCCACATGTTCCCCCGGTGCCTCGGAAATCGTATCCCTTGGTCGGCACATATCTGTGTCTCACCTCGGTGGCAGCATCATGACATCAGCATGGCATCAGCCAGGAGCACTGCAAGGGGACTTCTGGGGGAACAAAAATGCACGCTGGATGAAGTCAGCCCTTAGAGCTCAACCAACTGTCATCGGGGTTGATTGGTCGGTCGGCGTTTCTCTGAGGGGATATGGCAACAGAGAATCCATGATACCCAGATTGCAGAGATGATCGTGAGCAAACTTCGCGCATCCAACTTGCAGGAACTGTTAAGTGGAGAAACTGGTAGATGAGGAGGGACTAGATCCATGTAGATCCCCTATTGTTCAATCACCGTCAAATATCCAGTAATTTCTTGCTTAATTGATATCTGGTTGCTGGTTGAACCTCTGAAAAATATGGGCAAGTCAATGAACCATCCCAAATACTTGGGGAAATATAAAAATAAAAATTAAACCACTAAGAAACCAACATCAATCAACATCCATCAACATGAAATCAACATGAATCATGACCAATCAACTAGATATGACTTCTTGATCTATCATGACTTCATGTTTCACGGCTTCACCGAGCCTTAAGGAGACAAGCCTTTGCCCGGGATGCCCATGGCCATGGCCGTTCTTGGCTTCCAACTCTGGGGTGCTTGGCCTGAGCCATCGGCAGCAACATCGCCACAAGCTTCCCATGACGAGAAAGGGGGGGTTCTTGGAGATGATAGGGTTTGATAGGGATTTGAATGGTTAATCATAGGGATTTCAAGTATTAATCAATGTTAATCATAGGGTTTGACAGGGATTTGAATGGTTAATCAATGTTAATATGGGGGAGAATCACCAGCAAAAATGGTCAAACAACAACCAATATGGTGGTTTCTCAAGCCATTTGGAACCCCAAAGTTATGGCTGGTTTATTACTATACATGTTCCATTAAGGATGATAACTGGGAGTACCCCTATGACTTGAGAAACACCCATAATATGCTGATCATCAGTACATTCAATTGTACTTGAGAATCAAAAATAAAGAAGTGAGGACGGCCTTGGGGTGCCGACCAGTGCCTTCAAAACCTAAAGACCAGTCATGATGCTACCTGCTTTATGATGGCAATGATGGCAACGACGATAATTAGTCATGATGATGGTTGCCTTTCTTATTGTGAGAATGCTAACCACTTAAAAAATGATGACTCTGCTGCTGCTGCTGCTGCTGCTGCTGCTGCTGCTGATGTAATCTCTTACTAGCCCAGCAGTACAATCCACAGGGCTAGCCCAGCTGATTCAATTCCTAGACGGTCAGATGAGTCTACGAGTTCCTAAGACACGTCCATCAATGCAAGAATCAGTTGTTGATATAGTCTAGCAACCAACTAATGGTTGAATATAGCTGATTCATTCTGACTCTTGGTGATTAATTAATCCTGAAATATTATTCACCATGATGATGAACCTTGGACAATCCATCTGTTGCTACCCCACCGACTTTACAAGCTCCCTCGCCGGTGGTTTACCATCAAATTTTCAGCTGGATGTGCATGAGCCAACCAAGCTCCAAAGGGACTCACTGGGGACCCTGGGTCATGATACAAATCCAGTGTGGGTGTGCCAAGTCCTGGCTAGGCGCCTTTTTCCATTGACCACTTGCCTCTGGACCTACCCCTAAAAGTATGTACCGATTTCCTGAAAGCCGTTGAAAGCCGTGCCATTCACAGAGTGGGGCAGCCATTCACTGAGACAATTCGCCATATTTGTCTACTGTCTGCTTATCATCCTGTATTAGTCGTTTATAGTTCTATGCCAACCATAACTTGAGGGGTTCCCCATTTTCAGAACCAATATGTAGCTGTTGCAACAATCACCAGCTGCCCTCTGCAAGCTTGGAAAAATCTTCGGGGGTGGCCCTGCGGACACCCAGTAACCGCCACAGGAAATAAGTTTCTGACATGGGAACAAAGCGATTCCTAGCAATAACATCCAATAACACTTGTTCTTGTTTGCATACGTGTTGTCAAGAAACGTCAATAACATCATGAATCATCACTGCTACATGACTTGTTGATGATTGGGATTGCGTGGCCAGAGTGATTTGTCCAATGGCTGGTTTCATGACAGTGTATCCTACCACCAGAGAAGACTGGTTGCGGGTGGACATCCTGCTGTCGCCACTGAGCACCCTGCAGCCAGTGGAGGAGTTGGGGCCTACCAGCATCGATTCGTGGCCCCGCAGAATGACAGCTGGGATCAACAAAAACAGATCAATGAAAAGATCGTAAACATAAGACAACAGAAATAGACAAACATGAAAAATGGTTGATTATCAATGAATGACAGTTGCTTATCAAGGAACAATGCTTGATCATCAAGGATCAATGGTTGATTATCAAGGATCAACGAGCGATGCTTGACTATCAATGATCTAGCCCTTTGATCTGGATGATTTGCAGCACCGCGCAACACCTCAGCAACAATTGGCCAGTGATGGGATAGCAGCCAGCTGCGCAATACGAAGACTGGCTGGAGAGGGCATAGGACATACTACTCTTGTAGGCTGGGAGTGGCAGTGATAGCTTTTGTGGCAATGGCCGTGGTAGATGTGGTAGTTGCAATGGTAGTAGCAATGGTAGTAGCCATGGTAGTAGCAATACCTGAGCAAATAACAGCCCATAAACCCCATTTCCAAATTCACCTAAAGCTTGGGCAGGCCCCATCTGTTCATTTTTTGGGGCAGTGAAGAAATGCAACAAAACCTTGAGTGCAATCCTTGGAATGCCGTCACCAAAAACCTTAGTGGTGCACCCGCCATAACTACGCGGAAGTTTCAAAGGGTTTCCTAAAAAGAAGTGTCTAGAAAACTGATGATCTACTACTTACCACAAATTGCACGTTTTTGCAGGGTATTTGCTTCCATTGTACCATGATTTTTGCAGGGTATTTCCCTCCATTGTGCCATGATTACCTACAGGGATGGCTCATACCAGCGAAAAACTGGGATCAACATGGATCAACCAAGATTCTGTTCAACTTTGAGATGTTCACAGTGCCATGACCCAGGGATCACCTCTTTCACCATGCCTGCGCGGGCGCCGCAGAGGCTAGGTCATCGACGACCTGTTACAGCACCAAGATGAAAGGTGACATCTTCCCAGGCCCCAAAGAGGTACCAAACCGCTTTGCACTTTGAAAATACCAAGGTAATACGAGTAAAATCGAGCAACTGTTCCCTCATGATCAACAGCCCAGCGCCCAAATAGCGGCTTCCAATGAATTCGAAGCAAGATTTCTTGGGCAGTGATTGGTCGGAAGGCCAGCCCAAGTGCAAGTCATAGCTTTGGAGCTACAGGAAGCAAGTTGCCAAAAGAAACTGCCTCATCTCAGCGCTGGGCACCACAACCCAAAAGCAGCCATCAACAACTGGTGAGATGCATACGTACGTACCGCGTGCAGCAACAGCAACTCCAAACATGGAGACAAACTATGCAAAACCCATATCCCTTGGATCGATATGTCCAACCCATATCCCTTGGATCGATCTCAAGCTGTGGGTGGACATTTCCAGTTTCAACACTCAGCGCTGAGAGCAATGACCCCTGCTTCGGGCTCCAGTGCGGGAGCAACTCGAGGTGAGTTCTGCCCGTAGATCCACGTGGGGACCTGCGACTTCCGGGAAGCGCTGGGGCTTTGCAGGTCCCGGTGCCCACAGTGTGACACCCGGTGGCGGTCTCAATCATGAGAAAATCTCCTGATCCGAAAAAATCTGAGGCATTTAACCTCCCCAACTTGCCAACTTATGACTGGTTTGTGGATTCAACTGAAAGAAATGAGTCAATCAACCAAGAACCTAGACGGTCCGGCCCTGAGACCGGTCTCACACCTTGGGACGAATGTGCGAGAGTCAACCAACCATCCCAAATATGTATGTAATATTGTGTAGTTATGGGTAAATCTGGGTGAACATAACAAATGTTTCAAGCCACCAGGCAGTTCTGATCGTTTCTTGGGATGTGAGGATCAAAATTTGAGCGGTTGATCACACCAGTGATCTCACGCCATGATAATCAGAACGGTTTGGTTCACCTGTTGAGACATCTGACTGTGCGGAGTTGGACCGGCATGGGACTTGTCATAAGAACTTGTGACGTGACATGGCACGACCTGTTCACTGGAAAGTTTGTGAGCCTGTCCAGGCAACGACGCAGGAGATACCAACAGCTTGCGACTCGAACACCATGAAATGTTTGATTTCTATTCAGCTTGGGACTCGAGATGAGTCACAGAAAAATGTGTGGAGATCCAAACGAAGGGTCTAACAGCTGGCTTTTCAGGAGGCTGAGAACTGGGCAAGAGTGTACTCATGTGAGTCCCAAATTGTGGGGTCAGATTTTTTTTCCAATGGTGCACTGCAAATGTACCACCATCCAAAGACACACCTAGCATGCTGGTTGTTTGCTGGCTGCTGTCCCTATGATCAGGCAGTCAACTAGCTATGCTCAGCCACCATTGAATCAGTATGACAGTATGACGCATTGATGGTCTTTAATTCACCCTCATTGACCATCATTCACTATGGGCTACCACCCACCATCAACCAGTATTCAGCATCAACCATTCTTTAATTGATGGTATCAACCATGAGCTCCTCTGAGCTACCAATCATGGTTGAATGATCATTTTCCAGTATGAACTACCAACGAACCATTGCTAAAGATAGTTGGTTATTATTTGTTGACTATCAACCACCAGTACTGACCACCAAAAAATCATTCACCCTATTACGTGATGCCAAACCTGGATTCATAACCCGTGGTTGATGAATAGGGGGTATTCTCCAAAAACCTTGATTTCCCATTAAAATGATATTCCGCTTAACATTCACAAGCCATAATTTACTGTCATTTGGAAGTCATTCGCCATCACAACCTTCCGCGCACCTCTAACTCATCGAAGCAACACTCAGGGAGACTGAAGAACTGCAGCATGGGCATCACAAAGATCGACAAATCTGCCGCGGCAAGGCTCGACTGATCACCACAGTACCCTGGCTCAATCTGATCCCCTTTCAGCTCAGATGTCAAATGCTTCTTTGGAATTGCCATTAGTACGAAGGAGATTCAATATCCAAATGTGTCGTAGCGAGCTATGGCCACGTTATGGCGGCGACGTAACGGTGACTGTTGTCTGTGGATCTGGGTGCTGCAGTTGCATGAGCGGTGCTTGGCTCTAGACAATGTGCCATTGATCGCAATGCTGTCGGTTGTAGCAACCTCTAGCTACACAAAGGATCACTGCTTCAGTCAGTGGTTCGGTGGTCACAAACCCAGTCACCATATCATCAGTTAGGAATATTTGTCAGTACAATTGGTTTTATTCTGATACAGGTACCCGACAATCTCATGCCTAAAGCATGCCTCGGCCCTTTCTTGATGTCAAACCACAATGTAAACGCTGTTTGAAAGAAAGCATGCCTAAAGCATGCCTAAATCCAAAACACAATGGAACGCTGATCGGAAAACGTCTCCTGACTGACATTTCTTGTCGCCAAAACATCCAAAAACCAATGGAACGCTAGTGATCTAAATATACAATTGGGGATTCAAAACGGATGCCTTGGGGCTGGAGAACTGCATCTAAACGCTGCGAAAACAATGGTTCAACTGTTGTCTGCCATCTATGCTACAAATCCAAACCTGAACCGGACGAGGTACCCGGACGAGGTAGGGACGAGGTAGGGAAAATTCATTTAAATGGCCCCAAGAGACAGGCAAGTGATCAGACGACTCACTCAACATTAGCAAATGGCAAGAAAACAAAAAACATACTAAACGCTACACTAACATGATGATTGGTTGTCCTAAGGGTTGCCTGAGCAACATGTGAATTCCAATGGTATTTGGCAAATAAAATGGTCATGCTCAAAAACAATGTCGTTTCTGGAGGTGGTTTCTAAATATGTGGAGTTCGCCTGCGATTCACGAAAAAGGCACGCTTTCCAGAAGTGGGGTTTCATATGGTATTTGCAACGCTTTAAAGCGATTTGCCCAAATGAGGCACGAGATAGTCATGTGCCTGTATCATGTTGGCTGTTGGGGGCCACGAATACTGGCTAATTACTCCCCTTGGGTATATATTTAAGTGATATTGTGGTTCCTTCTTGTAGTGTCTGGCTGCTCTTGCAAGCTGCCTGTCTCCCTGGTATGTCGGTGACTCTAGCTATCAAATCTACCCCAAATCTGATGGCTGCCCCCATGAAACATTATCATTTCAGTCCTGGTTCTAGTGGTGGCATCTCGATGTTTGGCAATCAAAATCAACAGCGGGTCCCCAGCCCCCCGGGCCTAGCGTGATGTTGGCATTGTGAGACCTCATCGCGCTACCAGCATGATCAAAACGAGCAAAAGCATGACATCACTTGGCTATTTGTGAATTTTGGCCAAAGCAATAAAACCCCTATAAATCAGTTCGACACCTCTACTCAAAATTTCGTTGATTAAGCATCACGAACCACTCATCAAGCATTCATCAACCATCATTGACTTTTGTAAAATTGTGAATCTTTCTGATCCCTTGAATAAAACCGTCAATGATCACAGGGATCATTCATCCCATCAATAAAGGGATCAACTTTCCCTGACTAATCAGGATGATCACCCACCATCAACCAAGGTGTTTACCTACAGCTATAGGGTATATTCACGATCATGGCGATCATGGATCAATCAAAAAAAAAAACGATATTGACTATGTGGTCATCATTGATGATCATTAACCATCATGAACCATCAGCAGTCCCTGATCATAAAGGATCCGGCTGGATTCCCAAAAACCTGGTTGGTCAAAGCTCCCAAGCAGGTGGATCATGACAGTTGCTCCCTGCTTCCAAATCAAACGTTCAGAAAGGAAACTTCCAGGGCGTTATCTCACAAAGGTTTGTCATAAGTCCATGGCTCAGCTTTTCGGACTACAAGTAACATGATTTTGATTTAAGTCTATATCAGGCTTTCCAAACATCTTTTTTTCATGAGAAATCAGCTTCCTTGGGGATAATCCGTTTGCAAAAAAAACAATGTCCTTCGTATAATCCGGGAGGCGCATCATCATCTGGTCATAAGCTGGTCAGAAAGATAGCTCCTCCTGGCCATCCTGCTTGTTCTTGTTGTTCCTTGTCATGGTTTGTTTCACTGCAGTTGATTCTTAATGGAGCTCCATTGTTGATCAAATGAATCGTTGAGGCCAACAAGTGAGCATGCTTGCTACACGGCTCTTTTGGACACTCAAAAGGGAAATCCTAGAAATCAACAAACCATTAGGATGTTCAACCAATTCCTCAAATAATTCGTGCTAATTGCCACCACGGTTTTTCGGCTTTGCAAGCAACAAACCATGGTAGCACTTCGCACCACAGCACCATGGGTTGCTGTCACCGAGCTGCAAATCCGGTGGACACACCAAGCCCTTTCGAGCCATGCAATGTGCGTAGATGGCCTCAGCGCGCTGCGAAACCCATTTTCGTGCGCCCCTTGTGCCCTAACAACCACGTGATGAACCAGTTAAGGCGCCGCCATTATGAGTTCTCGATAGGGGTTATAAAAGCCTATAGAGGATTATTGACCACCACTAGTTAATCACTACTCATTAACTACTAGTACGACAATCAATTCCACTACTGAAATTACCACTACTATTACTAACCACTATTGATAACCACAAATAATAAGTGAATAATAACCACTATTAATTCCACTGTTAATAGCCACTATGGCACCACTAGAATCACTTTTGTGATCTCTTCGGTGGTCATGTTGGCTGTCCAGTGGAATCCTTTCTGGGGGAAGTGGTGGCACTCGCTTCACGAAACTTCGCTTTCTCTGACAGTGGTTTGTTGGGCTGTCCAGTGTCCTCTAGTGAAGTGTACTTTGTCACGTTTCGACTTGATGTGCTCACTATCATTTCCCACAGATCTACTGATAGGATCTAAGCTTTACAAAGGATTCAGAGCAACAGTGAATGTCGATTCAATAGGCACCTGCTTCAGCTCTTTTAGATCCGCTCGCTGAAGCCAGCATCCTACGAGCCGTGTCAAGAAACAGTCGTCTCCAAACATACTGCCTGGTTGAATTTGACATTCCAAAAATATTGATGCAACTAATATTGATAGGCCCAGCTACCACATGCCTGGGTGAAGCTTCTTGACTCTGCTCAAGTTGAAACTGCTACAGTCTTCGCTAGGCGCCGATGTCTCTGTCTGCAGCTGGAACCATTTGCTCACAATGGCAGCACAAGCAATGGCAGGCTGAAGAAAGCGACATGCGAACGAATGTACTCTCTGGTAAACTAACCTGCATGGAGGTTAAAGCACACATTTCTTGTCGGTAAACCATTCTAAACAGTGGATTTTCCGCCTTCCAGGTTAGCCAGAGTCGTTCCCCACATATCTATAGATTATCAAACGAGAACAGAAAAAACCGCGACAATATGTAATCAAAACATCCAAACTACACCACTGAGCAAACCACAAGCTGTCAGTAGTTTAGATCACAGCTGGAAATGTGCCAAGTGCAGCTCTATTTGAAGCAAAGCTGTTCTTGTCTACCGGAACACAGCTTCAATGCTCAGTGTGATTTGGAAGTGTGACTCTGCTTCAAACTATGTGGCTAAAAATGGCTACATAGAAGTCTTGCGTAGCACACAATACATACCGCATCAAGAATGTAATCACAGAGGATGCTTTACATAAACCACAACAATGGGCTCTAACGCTGGTTTAGATGGTTGTGTAGGGCGCTTCGATACATTGAGGCCACCTTGACACTCTAGTCTACGCGGTGCCACGGTTTGAACCTTGGAGCTACATCTGTTCATGCATGCGTGTGACAAGGACTGACAACTGTGCTGGTCGATGTCAGGATAGGATTCCTAAAATGGAAGTCCCAAGAGTGAACTTGGTACAACTATGTTGCCATATGTCGCCATGTAGAAATCAAGAGAAACATTTCTGTACTTATCATTTCCATCATTGATTCCTAGAATTTCTAGCAGTCTTTCATGGGTCACCCTTTCAGCAGCCGGCGACTGCACAGATACCCTACACGGCCTTGACTAACTTTGAGTCAAACAGCTACATGGCTCACTTCCTCAGTCCTGTCACTGGGGGCAACATGCGCCGAAGAAGTGATGATCGGTGTTGAGAATCTGGCACCCTGGCTCACTCCCTGACCAACGGCCGGGATACCAAAAACATGATGATGGAGATGTGTGGTGATGGAAAAGTGTTTGTTGCTCAGGCTGAATGACTCTTGACATCGCCCAGCCCAAGATGTCAAGTTCTTCCACTGGCGGGATTCGATGACAATTACTTCTACTTATGCAAATTTAATGCTTCATCATTGGGGATTCCCCGTGCACAAATTCAGATCATCACCGCCTTAAGATGATGATTTGCTGTTTTGGAGGAGAACCATGCCGTCATTTGGGTGTGTGCCAAATAATGGCACCCTCAAAACCAATGCTTTCCTAGTAAAATGATCATTTTTCGGTGGCTTATTTTCCTCATGGCCTGGCACATACCCATTTATGGATGACCCAAATAACCCGGCAGTACGAGCCACTGCCATGACCGCCCCTTGTGAG
Organism: Symbiodinium kawagutii; assembly: GCA_009767595.1. Taxonomy (NCBI): domain Eukaryota; class Dinophyceae; order Suessiales; family Symbiodiniaceae; genus Symbiodinium; species Symbiodinium kawagutii. The sequence continues at coordinate 213,219 of VSDK01003052.1, read as the reverse complement.
TATCCAAGGAGCCGACCCGTCCTGGCAGATTTTTCGACCCGTTGCTGGCGAATGCTCTCGACCAACTGGCTCTTTAGGGAGCCGACATCGCCCAGGAGTTGTCCCTGGCAGTGCCCATGGCTACCCGTGTTGCAGCTCCCCCGTTGACAAAGTGGAGGTTCGATCAGCTCCGGCTGATTGTTTGGGGGTACATGTTAACTGATGTGATTCATGGTATGATTCAATAAATGATTCCCTGAATGGTGCTTTAAGGATAACGCCGCTCACGCTTCACTCATCAAGATCTGCCGAAACGGATTACACTGATTGGCTGAGATTCGTAACTGAAGCAGTGACAATGCAAACCAACGTCCACCAACGTCAACCAATCGCAATCAACACCAACATCAACATCAACCAACTGACATACTCCGACGTGGGATGTAGCTATAGATGTAGCTATTGACGCATCTGGGTCTAGAACTCGTGGGGCATCCACCAGTGGTCCAAGCCTGAATCTGTTGCATTCTGCGCTGCTGTTGCCGCAAAGCCTGGGACCCCAGCCACAGGGATAGGCCATGGACATGACCTGCACATCCTGGTGCCAGGTGAACATCCTCCAAAAAAGCAGGTGCACAACCCACCTCACACATACTATCCACACATGTAATCACATGTATGTGTATCAGTTTATTCAGGATCTTGATAGTCAGGATGTAGTCAGGATGTAGTCAGGATGTAGTCAGGATGTAGTCAGGATGTAGTCAGGATGTAGTCAGGATGTAGTCTTCAGACCATACTGCCACCATCACGGCATACGGTCATGGTTGGAAGAGCCGACTGCACCAGCCAATCGACCCCATGGCCAGTGGCGCCACCAGGAAGCCATGGCCATTCCAAAGCCAGCAAACTGTCTAGACAGGATGGATTCTGCAGCCAAATCCAGTCAGCTATGTTAGATTACCAAATGGCAACAATGGTAAGCACCATTCATTAGCCATCCATCAACCATCAGTTGCACAACCAGTAATGAATACAACATGATACATGCAAGGTGGGCCCCCAACCACTTATAAGTTGGGTTATAACCCCTATAACTGGTAGTTAACCCTAGTTAGATAATAAGTTATAAACCAACTAACCAAAGTGGTTGGGGGCCCACCTTGTACTGATACAACTGATATTTTCAAATGGCACGGCGCTGCTCTCCGCCTCCACAGCAGTTGTTTGGTGCGAGTGGAAGCCGGAGATGGCAGCGTTGCAGTGGCTACGTACAGCCTGATCCGCTGCGGAACATCATCGGAGGAGCTGAGGGATACAGCCCGTGGTCCATCAGTGGCCGCCCAAGTTAGGTGCTTGCACAGGCCGTCACATCCTTGGATCTTTCTTCGATGTTTCATGCTACTGTGGTAGATTTCATGTACAGTATATGGTTGTTTCTCAGAACAGGGGTCCCGGGGTACCCCCAGTTATCATTCTTTATTAGCCACTCACAGCAATAAACCAACCATTGTAGGAGGTTCCGTATTTTAACCAACCACCTTGGTTGGTTGAGGTTGGTTAAGGTTTGTCGAGAATAATTACCAATGCTTAAATAGCTGGTCAATTAACGATAAATATGATTTATAAGAGTGGTTGAGTAGCAGGTTATTTAATGGTTAATATAGTTGATAAAGATGCTCAAGAATGATTTACTAAATATCTTATGAATATATTTATAATTATATCTAATATATAGTTATCAAGTCAATTAGATATAGTTGATAATATCATGATGGAAAGTTCTGTTTGACAATTTTGAATCGCCCAGCATTTCGCAGCATACCGTGCTGCTTGGAGAAGAACTGAAAAAACTGCTGCTCAGGACGACCATGGAGGACCTTTTCCTACCCGGTCCTTCCGTTACCAACAAACACAACCTCAACAGTGGCCATGTCACACCTGCAGTAGACTTGCACATGGTTTTATGCCTGGCATTTCTTCCAAAATGCGTTTGTAAAGCATGAGCTGGACATGTCCCTCTCAGCTTGGAACCAACAAGCAGCGATGGTGATGCAACCAGGTTTTGGAAAAGCCCCGCGTTGTTGTGGGAGATCTCTACGTACACCATGGCCAATGATGGTTGATGATTGATGGTTCATGATCGCAAACTAATTGTGAGGGGCGGTGAATGATGATAGTTGATGATGGTGATTCTGCTCATGGAGTTCATTTCCACTATATATAATGAGATTTTCTGGGCTCAGGAGACCTCGCCACTGCTTGACTTCTGGCTGGCTGGTTCGGGGGTAGCTTTTTGAATCCTTCCAAATTTGCGATCATTCAATGGAATTCCACCTGCAATCCATTACTGCCACGTGGGCACAAACTGGAGGCTCCGAATTCCTCCCCTTTCCCCATGGATTCATACCCCTGGAACGGATCCTTGCTGTGCTCCCTCCTCCAGTAACATTGTGGGAACATACACCAGTACCTCATTGTTACTTCATCATCAAACAACCAATAACCATCAATCACCAGCATTCATCATCATGCGTTTTCCAACAAAACATCATTAAACCACCCTTCAGACCCTTCATCATTCACCAACCAAGAAACCCTCAACCCCCAAGCAACAAGTTGGAAATCGATGCAACGTCCTCCTTGCGAACTGCCCACATCTGAATCGTTGTTGAGACCCTTGAGGTCAACCCCGCATCACTGATGTCTTTTGGTGGGTGCAGTTTTGGGTACCGCAAGCAATAAAACCTTATTAACTCAACAGAGAAAACTCGCTGGAAGTACTGCCCCATGCTGGGTGATTCCCCTGCTGTCGCTCGTACCGCTCCTCCAGTTCACTGGACATTTGACTTTGCCTTGCTGCCTGCTGATCCAACACCTCCCGTCGCAGTCATGATGCCGGTGGATACCCATGGGTGCCATGCGGTGATGATGGCAGCTAGGGGATACCCTCCACGCTTTGTTCTTGGGCATATCAATCAACTTGTCTTGAATGGGCTCAAATGCTGCAGAAGATCACAATCGCAAATCTTCCGTGAGATTCAATGAGGGCGCCTGAAACTCTCGCATGACCCGGAGATAGATTCTGGTGGACCACCCCAAACGTTGATTTGAGACATCACCATCTATTCAACACTAAACTTGTGGGAGTCATTGTCATGGACCATTGATCAGGAAACAAGGCAAAACATAGCTTTGTACCGTTCAATGATGCACACATAGGAAATTGCTGCTGGGGATATGACCTTGATGGATCTTCTCCAGCATGATGATTTGGTCATGGTTTGCCTTTTTTGGGGCTGAGTCAACCACCAAACGACAAAATCAAAGATATTGGTGCATCCTTCAGAAACCACTGCTAGTTTCCATCTCCTCAACAAACGGTAGTTGTTTCAGGGTGGATGGACCCCCATTACCATGCACAACTATTCTGTGCAAATTACTCATATGGGATCTACTACCCGCAATATACACTTGCGGGGAAGAACGCAGCGTTCAATACTTAAAATTTTGGAATAAGTTCTGTTTCACGCGCTCGTTCGAAATTAACCCCAAGTCAGGCAATCACTGACCTACAATTCTACTTCATTCATTCTCCTCTGTCAACCGTATTTTGCGATGTTATGATGTTCATACCGTGCTTATTCTCATGGAACTGTTGACTACTTCCATGACCATCCCGATTGATAGAGTAACCATTAAGCAATTGCCCAGTTGGCTATCTGCACTATACATCCGCACCAACATTTTCTCAAGTGAACCAGTTGGGTAGCACCCTAGCGAAGCATCTATCATTCACCCAACCGACAAAGCTTACCATCAGCTTACCATCAAGGCTCAGCTTCATCTTGCCATCAAAACTGACCATCTTACAGCTCAACTCCATGGCAAAGCCTCCATCATCCGCTGGGCAGAGATCCACCAGGGATCCACCGGGGCCCAAGGGCCCCAGGGACCCACCATGGCCCCCGCCTCGTCGAAGAAGCTGCGCTGCTGGCTGCGCAGCTCCGAGGCCTCCTGGCGATGCTTCGTGCGCAGCAGCTCCAACTCCTGGCGCTGCCGGCGCTGTCCCTGCAGCGAACGAGGAAATCGTGGGACGCAACGAAGCTGGAAACGCAACCAGGGGCGGCGGATGTTGGAGGTTCAGTTAATCAATACGTAAGTACACACATATATAAATATAATATATATACATGTATATCTAATTGTAAGATATAACTCATTTGGGTCTTTAATGGTCTCTATGTCTTTATGTTGATGCCAACATCTTCATCAGATTTCGAAGCAGAGTCCTCGGTGGTCGCCATGTTGGATGGCTGCTGTCGAACTTGCCGCTCCAGTGGATCCTGGAAAGCCATGGAGCATGGTCATTTATGGGGACAAGCACACATCAAGTACCCCAAACAAATGCATGGTCAAACATAAATGTTTACATGTACATGCCATGATCAATAATTAATCATAGTTGATAGTTATAGCTATTTATGTACGTACATGCAAATATACATGTAATCACTTGCAAATACAAGTATGCGCACGAAAAGGCTGAAGACTGAAGCTGCCACTAGCTGCAAAACACAGCGGGAAGCCGCGGTGGCAAGGACTCCAGGACACAAACGATGATGTTCTCAGGCCGCACGCCAGGAGGATTTCTACACAAATGGTCCAACTGGTGGGATCTCCAACTGGTTGACATCCGAAGAAAAATCATCGTCCATGGGCTGTCCAGGGGTACCAGCATGGATACAACAAGGAACAAAAATGCTGCTGCATCGCCCTTTGAAGAGGGAACCCAGCATGGCACTCGAAGTTTCGGTATCTTCGGGATACCAAGAATTTGGCCCCGCAGAGCAACAGTGCTCCTTCCTGAATGAATGGAGTGGTCCGCCTTGGCATGCCTAGCTCAGTGATGACTCTTTTACGACTGGTAGGAATCATCAACAGCCCATTTTCATCTGGCACCATCAAGTTGGAACCACAACAAGCCAACCATTGCTAGCGGAAACCAACCATCATCAAGCATGGTTGGCATCAGTATCAACAAACATAAACCAACATCAACCAACATCAACAATGTTCTCAGCCTTTATGGGACCAATGGCTTGACCTAGGGCCGATCCTAGTGCCATTGTCCACTTCTCGTCCTCACTGGTGCGCTCTGAAGCTGAAGACTTCTCGGCTTTACAGCCAAAGGCCTCCCATGAGCGAAAACTGAATTGGTTCATGGGAAAATCTACCTTCGAAACACTGGCTATGTCGACCAATCACAAAGGTTTCCTGTACACTGTAAATTTTCCCTTTAAGCAACCCAGCGAATAGAAAACTGCTGGGCCATTGCTTAGCCAAGCAAACCACTTGAACCACATCACATCTGATGTTTTGGATCTCATTAGTTGCATATGACATCTATGGCATCATATTGCCACTTCACAAATGCTATGAGTGTAGTTTCAGGCTGTGTGCTATCTTGAAGATGCACGTACAGTGTACATAGTCTGATCCTGTTCGACAATCAAACAACATATGTCAATGGAAAGTGGTCACTCACGTGGCACAGTGCCTATGCAAATGCACCTCTGAAGAAATGTAGGATCGGGAGACTTGCATGATATACTACCACTTGGTGGAAACACCCCTGGCAGCTCCTCAGCCCCCCCTTTCAAGGGAGATATGAATACCCCTGGCTCCAAATCGCTCCCTCCTCAACCCACGGCCAGTATATATATATATATATATATGTATATATATATATATATCATGATACCTTTGTGACAAATCATGGCAAGCCCCTCCGAAAGGAATCCTAGAAGCTTATCGTAGCCATGGCAATTCCCGCATCTTGGAAGTGGTAGCCAGGTCTCCGATGGCCCAGTCCCGGCCTTGAAGATGCTCCACTCTCCTTCGCAACTGGACCCACCTACTCTCAATCTGATAGCAAGTTGATAGCAGGTTGGTAGCAGGTTCATACTGATTCATGACCGTCCCCAAAGGGTCATTTGGATCATTTCGTGAATCATCTCGGGAAAACATCTGAAAAAGCAGTGGAACCGGATGCCATTGCGATTTTCTGGGATGCAAAACACCCTGCTGCGGCTCAACACAGCGGTGCAGCTCCTGCATCTCGCTGCCTCGCCATGTCCAACAACTCTGCCAGGTCATTCCGGTCTTTCTGCCGCTCCTGCAGGTGCCAACGGCATGAGCAGTTGGCAGTTTCCGGCGCACGGGTTGCCGGGAAACGAGTTCACTTCTGGTGCGGATTCCAAAGAAGTATACATTGCAACAAGAACTACGGAGACATCACAGCGACATACAACGACCATGTAAATCATAGAAACTCTGAAGTTGTCCTCAGCTCTGGCTCCTGGTTGTGCTAACCTGGTGAGATCTGGTGATTTGGGGTACCATTTATATCAATTTTTGCCTGTTGGTACCCAAAATTGGAGCCTCTTTTGACCTTGACATACCGCGACCATCCGCGAAAAATCCAACTCCCCCCGTCCTCCCGAAGACCTTCCACCTGCCAAATTCCAGCGCTGACGGGGGAAAGCACGGAGACAGTTGGGTGTTTCTCAAGTCATGGGGGTACCTCCAGCTGTCATCCAGTTTAATCATAGGGTACCCCCAAGTTATCATCCAGTTTATCCATCATTAATAGTACTAAATCAAGTTTGGGGATCCCGATATGGCTTGATAAACCCACAATCTTCATGGATGATACACACGTCGTCCATGACGTTGAGTTTTCGGGGAGTTCCATTAGCTTGGTCAGTCTTTGAACCAACGTGACGCTTGGTGCGTTGGGTTCGGCCAGCAGTGGGTTGTTCCAGGTCGGCACCATGTGCTGCTGGGCACGTCCGCGCCAGTGGTGCCACAACGGTTGTTGATGTGTCTGCTGATCGTTGCAGCAGCGGCCAATGGCCTAATAATGTGTCAAATGAAGTATGGCTGAGAATGGCTAAAATTGGCCGGTCATGATCATTTATGGTCAGAGATTGCTTGGCAATCGATCATTAATCTTTAGCAATTCTTGATTTAATGATCAGGAATGACTCACGTACTCAATCCGTGTTTGTAATGCTTGGCTCACGCTGGTTCACTATCATTGCTTCCTCAATTGCAAACGGGCTTAATAGTTGATGCTTACTTAATGGCTGATTGGAAGCGGCTAATAACCAGCAAAAGTCAACAGCACTATGGGTGCACACTGGCAATCACTGCTTTAATGTGATTACTTGCGTGGGATTGCTTGAGATTGACATTTCCAACTCTCTGCGACTCAGTGCGATCCTTGGAGATTGTTACTTCCATGCAAAAACCTGACTCTGGACATGCTCAAGGTTTCTCAAAATAGCGGACCCCCAAAATGGACGGTTATGATGGTTTACTATTTTGAACGGTTTATATATGAAAGGGTGACTCAGTGAGTCCTCTGTTTTCATATCCTCATCATCTGTTGGTGATCTCCCATGTCCCTGCGAACTTCCAAACGCTGTTCGCCCCTGCGGTTGTCGACCTCCGACATCAAGCGCTTCACTGCGCCCAGGTCCCTGAGGCTGTCGAGCAGTTGCCTTTGCAACTCCTGGCGCCCCGGGGACCACAGGGATGAACCCAGGGCGTGGTAACTTTGGTTGGTTCAGTGGGGGAACTACCAGCTGAGGTAGACGTGAACATACCAATGTTAGTTCCGTGGGGTAGTTCCCATGCCTGTGGTAGATATGACTGTACTGGATGGTGGCGAATCTAAACCGACAGATCTAACAAGGGGGTACCACTCTGTAGGGAATGACCAGCAATTGGCTGGGAAGTAATAGGGATATGACATGATGTGACACTGAACATGGGATATGATAGTCATGTCATCAATCATAGGGGATCAACCATACTAGGGAGACTAGCTAACAACAATAGGGAACAACAGAATACTAATCAACCATGAATGACCAACCATACTAATTATCAACAAACAATGGGGATATAACCAGAGTGATAGGGGAAAGAAATAGCGACAATGGGAAGTAATTGGGATATGACCAGCAAAAAGTGGAAGCAATACAAGTATGACCAGCAATGATCGCAAGAAACACAGGTACCACAAACAATTTGCTGGGAAGAAATAGGGATAGAAACAACAATAGACGGCATGTAAGCTCACCCGCAACGATAGGGGTACCAACAACGAAGGTAGAACCATCACCAATTATAACAGGGAGCCATCCGACCCTGGTGGAACCAACCTTGCAACCAGGAACCAGCAACAAGTTGGTGCTGCGCCGATGGACATGGAACGCCAATGATGGACAACCCCTACAACTTGTGATGAAGTTTTTTTTCATGTTAGCTGCCTCTGGCCAAAAAATCCGCCCACGCCAGATGAAACTGAATGGTGGGATGGTTCAATGGAGTTGTCCACAAGAAGAGCATAGCCTGCATAGCTTATCACCCGACAACGGTCATATTATGGGCGTCCAGCTACCAGGAAAAATGATGATATAGGCGGATTCCTGAACAAGGCTTTCTACCAAATCAACCACCACTGGCACCGAGTGACCTCAACCACGATCCAGTCAGTCCATTAACCATGATCTACGTCACTAGGAAAAGGAGGCTTAGTTACTGATCCAGCAATTCAACTATACAAATCATTCTTGCTGAGTTGGGGAACTTCGAGATTTTCTGCCACCCAAGCTAGCGATTTCTGAACACTACAAACTGTAGGCTGGTTTCCAGTGATTGCCGGGTTTTGTATCTTTTCTCTACAGTTCAAGCAGTTCAAAAGGAAAGGCAGTTGAGGAGGGAACAGTTCAGCAACTGTTGCGTCTGCATGAAGCAGGATGGATTGTGGGAACGAGAGCCCCGGCATTGATTAATTAGTGATGCCCGTGATTACCTCTACAAGCACGTTGGTTACCAGTATTCAAATCCTGGGACCGCTAAAGGCGTGGAAACGCAAGACCATTTCCCTTCGTGGGGGTGATAGATTTTTTGGAGACGACTTAATCGAATCCAGGTATTGTAAGTGCTGAGAGTATCCTTTGTTGTACGATCCACTGAGATTCATCCTGCTTTTTTTGGTCTGTTGCCTTGTGTTTGTTAAGTTGAACACTACTGGCATTTGTTGTCTTGAAGGATTATTTCCTCCGAAATGCATTCGGTACAAGTTGCGCATGAATAAACATTATCGTGCATCATGCCCATATCTCTCTCACAGCAATAGCAACTTTGATAAATCAATATAATCAGTTTTGGTCAGATTGGCTGCAAGAAATTACTGCTTGGTGGTTTCAACCCTATGAAAAATATCAGTCAACCAACCAACCGGGTAAAAGTAAAAACTGTTTGAAACCACCAACCAGCACTTCCGTCAGCTGCGCCCCTTCAGCGAGTGTTTGAAACCAACAACCCCAGCACAAGAATTCCCAATGAACCAGCTATGATAAGGATCCCGTACTACACGAAACCTCACCACGGTAGGCAGAAATTTCTGGGCCTCGATTTCGCGATTCTGCATGGATAGCCTGGCCAGCCGCGTTCGACAAAAGCTGCTGGTGAAGCCCAACAGATTTCCGCCCAAGCAACACAAACATGCTTGGATTGTATTGGATTCATGCAAATGCTCTAAAAGAGGAGGATTTTCGTAGGGCTCATGACTTGCAGAATTCCACAAGAACCCAAGTCATCAGTCCCAAGATGTGCACCAGCACTGACCGCCTGTGCTTCATTTCAGTGGCATGACTGTCATGCCTCTGCTGCATAGCCTGTTGCGCAGGTGAGTTGGGAGTCATGACACCACCTGCTGGGACCACCTTGGGATACCCCAGGGGCCCTCAGTGGAAGGAAACCAAGGGAAAACCAGCGGGAATATGACGGCCAAATTCTGGGCTTCTCAATTCAGTGGTGATGATCATCCGCAACCTCAAACGCGAGATCCCTAAGCTCATCAACAGCCAACGGGTGCAAAAACCAGGACATTCACATGCCAACAACACAACAGTGGTTTTTTGCCGTTTTGTGATTCGGATGTGAACAAAAGGAGCACCTATCCTAGGTTTCAATGAGCCTTTGCCCTGGACCAATGACCGTTTGTATCGAACCTCCTTCAGATTTCTCTTATGACATTCCTTATCATCCCTTGTGGGCAAGCGGGCAAGCGTGTTCACCATCATTAGCTTGTCATTCATCACTAGCCAAATTGTTAAAGAGCATGAGCCAGCTTGCTAACAACTTGTCAATTGCTTAATTAATCATCACTGTTTGAAACAACACAGATTTCATTGATTTTGGCCACAGATTTGGCAGTAGGATTGAACCCCCAAACACCAGCCGATAGCATGCTCCTGAACCATCCATGATGCATCCCCTAGCAAAGTGCGAACAAACATACCATGATACCTGTTGGCAATTCAACATCATAGTTTCATGTTTCTGGACTTGATATAACTGGACTCAAAAACAAGTATCCTAATGAAATCTGGCAATCCAGTCAAACGTCTCATAGCTCTCATAGCTTCATCTTTCCGTCATCTGCGTAACGTCCACGTCAGGTTTCCCAATACGAACTGATCGTTTCTGGGGGATCTCCAGAGTCATGCTGCCCCGGAGCTTATGGGATCTGCTCGTAAATTCTGGGGGATGTAGCAATGATTCACAAAGAACCCATCTGGATTTGTATGCTTAGAAACTACATGATGTAACTATATAATTGTAAAAATCATCAAATGATTCCAACGAGCATGATTGGATGATACACAGGACTATGATGCACTTGCAGTGCTGATTCTATGGTCCAGCTATGACCGTCAATGTGGGTCCATCAAATGTTGACCAGTCGGCAGCCAATGGCCCAACCACCAGTTGTTTTCAGGATCAACATGGATCAACATGGATCAACATGGATCAACATGGATCAACATGGATCAACAAAGAGAAAAGCTTGTCGGATCTTGTCAACCTTGCCATCTCCTGTCGTCCCTCCGGGGTCTCTTGGCACCCCACAACTCCTGCAGTGGTACCAATGGTTTCACCACCTTCCCGTGCCTCCAAGTCCTCCATGTTTGGTCCTGCCGAGTTGTGGATGGCTGGGTGGCCCCCTATGAGGTCAGGGCAGCTCCTGTCTTGTCTGTTCATGTGGTCGTTTTGTCACATGAACTCACATGCATATGGGATTACATGGGTATGGGTCGACATCGGCCATCCCAAAAGGGTAGTAGTTCACATCTCAACAAAGGTACCTACAGCAGTTTGCTTCTCCTTCGGACGTTCACTAGGGGTACACAGTTTGGATCCACAAACAAAGAATCAGCAATTAACATTGAGTTGCCTCTGCAAAAGCCAGCCTTGCCATTGGTTGATCAGGGTGTTGTGGCTGATAAGAAATTACGGCCATGGATACAGTCGATGGTTCTCTTATTAACAGTCATCGCAACAACGTTTGCTTCATAGTTTGAGATTGGTTTTTGGTGATTACCCTCTCAACATCACGCTGTCGAAATGGATATGCATGGGTACCCAACCAATGATCCTTTCCATAGTAGACATCATCGTTGGTGGTTACTTGAGGGTATTCGCATGTATTCTATGGTTGTTGTTGGTTATCAACCACTAGCAATCGTCAACGTTGTTGGTCTCAACTTAGCAAAAAGTATCTGTGTTTGTATATGTATGTATCGGGGGCATGGATTAATCCAATGATCCTTAAACGCACAATCCATTGCTGCAATCAATTGATTGGTGATACCACATGGCGATAGATATATCATGAAATATCAACAATAATCATAGTCACTCATAGATTATTTCCATTGTGATTAGACAATGAATTGCTATAATCAGGCGATTGTGAACACATGTTGATACCAAATATATGCGGCACGACCCAGCCCTCGACCTGAGATCTGTGGCATCTTTGTTGCAGCTGGGCTCTCTCCATCTTCCGGTGCCTGAGAGTTGCGAGATGTCTCGCGTGTGCGCGTTCCATTCCTGGCTACTGGTTGGTGGCTATTAGTGGATTTTGATTTGTGCTTCACGGCGTGGTGGCTAATCTACCATTTGGGGTGGATGGGCACTCCTGCTAGCTCCAACTCCCCCTTGGCTATAAAATGCTGTAAGGATACCCCAAACTGCTCCTGGCCTCCCTGCCAACGCCAGTGATATACATGTTGATACTTGGCGGTCTACACTTGGTCATGAAGTGGTCAAACTCCTTCGAAAATGGGTTCAACTAGTTACCACTTGGCCTTGGCACGCAGCCCTGGAGCTCAAGCTGTCGCTGGTGGATTCACTGGCTTGGATGTCCACAGGGTGACTCACGGTAGTTAAGGCAGGTTTAGTTACCCAACTAATCGAATTTCACTAGCCAAGGAACTGTTTCACTAGATTTGAACCTTAAATCATTTATAACTAAGCTAACCCAAGGTTCAACTTCTCTCAAGGTGATGCTTTCGTTGGCTATGGCGGCTACCACTTCCGGCGGACTACTGTAATCTGCTAAGATCCGTCGATTGACCACAGTGGTGTTTGCCACTTTGTTGATGCGTGAAGGTTAATGACCATGAATTGAAGCTTGATGAGTGGTTAATAATGGTTAAGAGTGGTTTATGATGGTCAATCATTTTTCACAATGCTTGATTTTACATGAATCACTTTCTATATCATACATAGTGTAGTTGAACACTCTACACTACACCATTCCCGAAAGTGGATATGCCCCTACATAGTTCTCGAACTGTAGTCGACCGGAGATGCATAGTTGCGGGGCTCAGCCCCGAAGATTGCGGTCCCTCCAAGGACCAAGGACTGGACTTCAGCAGCTTCCTTCAGTGCCTCCAATGAATGTCATGGATGATCCATGATGGTAATGGTTATGAATGGCTAATGAAGGATAGTTTATGAGTGGCTAATTCATTGCCTCACATAGATGTGAATAGTTTATGAATGGCTAATGATTGGTGTGGATTTGGGTAGTTAATGGTTATAGAATTCTGTCATGGCAACAAAAATGGCTGATCCATGATGGTCCTTGATGCTGATCAATGGTTGGCTTGGATATTGATGGTTAATGAGCTCCCGGAAACAAATTTGATGTGCGGTCATTTCCAAAAGCGTCATGATTAGTTTGCCTACCGGATAATGTCGAACCAGAGATTCAATGCATGTCTACACATACCATGGTCAACGCGCCAAAGATACAACGTAAATGCACACAAACAGATCATCTAAGGGGACATTAGTGTTGCAACTGTGCCCGGATCGCAATGGGGAAGTTGCAACACTAATCCAAAGGCACCTTACAAGCAATAGCTGTTCCATATATACACGCTAGGTACTAGGTGAGCATTCGCAAAAACGGCAATGTTTTTCAATGCCTGGGTACACGACCATCATTGGACATGGTGCTGGCCACAAATGGATTCGGAATATGGGGTTGTCCATAGCCATGGTGGTACCCTCCAAGTTAATGGCCATTTATAATGAGGAAACTATCAACCATAGGGGTTTATAGGGGTATGCCATTGATGGACAAACCCGCATTTATGTTGATACAGTTTCACATATTCTTACCCATAACCCATAACATCCCATAAACATATATAAAAATGAGCTGAAAACCATCCCCCAAGAGGCAGGCAGTTGGAATCGACGATGGCAATCCCATCCGGTGTTCACGACAAGTGGTGCCATGCGCTGCCATGCGCTGCCTGGACCTCTTCCCATCGCGTCTCCCAGGTGATTCGCAGAGTCTGGACGCTGGTTCAACCGGGTTTCAGCTCGAGAGCTACGAGTTTCAGGTGGCAACAACAGAGAATGATGATGTAGATACTATATGAGTCTATACATGATATCATACAAGTAGACATATCACTAAAAATGATTATGATTCTATACATGTATACGTAGTACCCAACTACTGTACATGAATCGATCTGTCTAGCTAACTATCGATCTGAATATCCATCTGTCCATCTATCATCCATCAATCTATCAATGAATCTACCTATCTATGATTGTATGTGCATGCTGTTGTACACGCCTCATGTCTATGTTTGTACACATACGGCAGTTTAAGAACCCTCAATCATGACAAGTGAATCACGGGGTCGCTGGGACTTCTAAGGTATAAATCGTTCCAAGTGGCAACGGAAACTGATGGAACGCAGGAAAGTATAGTGGAACTGGCTAGTTTGAAACGTTTCGAAACCACAACTATTGCATCATTTTGAACATCTTGGAAACCACCATCTGGCTGACCCACCACACAAGCACTGCATTCTGTTTGAGCTGGAAATCGGAACATGACATGGAACTCCTATTCTGTATACTTAAGACTTTCAGTGCATGAAAATCTCATATGTGTGTGGTTGTATGTATATACACATGTCTGGCATGTATGGTAGAGGCATGTGCACTTTCCAACCTAGAAATTAAACATCCTCATCTTGAATAGGTACCTAATGTACAAATGGACGGGACTTCGCTTCCACTCTTGCTTCTCAAAGGATTTGTATGGATTTGATATGTGATACATGCATACCGCATACCTGTACATTCAATATGTTCATGGTGCCCGAAGAGTGGGATATCTCTATCCTTAATGTTGTCAGCTCTGTTTCTTTTCGTTTCGTTCCAAACATGGAAAGCTTCAATTTTTGTGGGAGTCCAGACTTGTTGACAGCTGGCTTGCTTGGAAAAAGCGACAAATCTGAAGTATCTAGATGCCCAGCCCAAGCTGCCCGGGATGGTAGCAACATCCGATGGATCTCAGCACGTTCCCTAGGGTGGCTCCCACGCCTAGGTCCTCGTTGGAGCCTCCATCCTCCAGCCCCCCCCGGCCTGCAACTCTCCTTCTTGCTTCACTTGTGCAGTGCGCACCTCGCCGCCATGACCAGGTGGCATCCCCACAGGGCTGGTGCCACGGCTGGGAAGATCCAGGCTGGGGAATCCCAACCGATGCGATCTCAGCTTTGGGTGGTCGCGATTTTCCATGGCAACGATAGATGATCACGTTTATCAATGACTTGTTTCCTACTCACATGACCCTCCCCCCTGTGGATAAACTGGGGATTTATGAGTTCTGGGTCAATGGGAAATCGATACTGACTTTGAACCTGGCCGCAGCCGCAGCTGGGAACTACTGTAGGGAACCATATGTGCGTTTCTCAAAATAGATCAAAATAGGGAACCCCCAAAAATGGATAGTTTATTTTTAAACATGAATAATTTTGGATGATTTGGGGTACCTCTATTTTGAGAAACCCTACATGGAACCATGGTCCGCGAAGGTTTCAGTTGCCCATAGCTCCCCAAGGATCCAATGACCTTGGGACCTATAGTAGTCATGTTAGGAACTACAGAACCTGTATGTTTCTCAAGTCATAGGGGTACCCCCAGTTATCATCCAATGTAATTAAATCGTTGATAGTTAAAAAAAAACATCATTTTTGGGCTTCACTATTTTAGGAAACTAAGGTTTCATTATCAAGTCATAGGGGTACTTCCAGATATCACCCTTTAATTATCTTATTTAAAGTTTAGTCATCAACCATCCATAGCTTTCCCCCAACGGGCTTGACAGTCTCCACCGTAGAACGAGTCACCGTGGGCCGCCCCTGGGAGCTGGGGAGCCTCTCCAACGCCTTGGGCCAGCTGCAGGCGCAGCTGGGCCACATCTTCCCCTAGCCTGGCGGACACGGTGGCCGGTGGGTTGGCTGGGTGGCTGGTGAGTCGGTTGGCTGGTTGGTTGGTCAAGTCAGGTCGGTCTACTTAGGCAGTTTGGTCGATTGCTTGGTCAATAAGCAATAGCAACATACCACCAGTGAAGGGAATTGAACTCTAGGAATGAGAGGGATGGAACCATATGATATCTTTCCGAACAACAGGCACTAGGGATGCCTGCAAATGAGGTATCTGCATAATGGCAACTTTCCTGTGAAATATCTTCATGTTTGCTTAGTTGCTTGACTTCAGGTACCACCCTCAATTGAAGATGATCAAGATGGCTGGTTGTTGTCCATAGACTAGTATTGCAATTCCAGAACTCTGATCGTGATCTATCATCATTTGACCTTATTAACCATCATGAGTTGCCATTGACTGTACATATCACTAACCAATATTCAATTACCATTGTTAACAACACGTTCTTCGTAGGGCAGCACCCACATCCACATGTGATATGCCCTGGTCAGAGCAGCTGCTCAACAGACCATATCCTTGCAACATTTCTTTGTCGGGAATCTCATATACACCATTTTTATATGTGGAGCTGATGTGGACAATCCATAAGCACCCACCATTTATTAGATGATTATGCCCATGGTAGTACCGGTGTGGACCATTGATGTTCCTCGCTTCGTACCCAGATTGTCGATAGTAATGTTTTTTTCAATCATCATGTGTGGACATGATGTACTCATGATTCACGATAATTTTCCCAGCCAATGGTTACTTGAGTTAGAGGCATGCATAACACATGTGTATGCATACATCAACACATCATGATATATGCTAAGAATATATAGTTACATATAGACACATAATGTACACGTGTATTCAACTAAATTACAGTAAAACGATGGGAACTATGCATAAAGAAATCACATGCCAAGTCAAAGACAAACACATCGTGGAATTTTCCAACGAATCAACGCCTCTGCAGGGCCGTTTCGTGGTCCCTCGAGGTTGTGAATGGAAAACCAAATCTGGGACTGTGACAGGTGAGACTGTGCTTGCCACCGTGTGACCGACAGCTACCGCAGGAAATGTGCTATGTGGATTTCGTTCCAATTTTGCCCATTCAGGGCGAGAAGGAAAGATCCTTGTGCCTACCATGCATAAAGTCCAGTGATGCGACGTGGATTTTCAACATGTTCACCGTGGAAGCAGCATTTTCACCGACCAACCAGGGTTGAACGGTGAAAATGCTGCTCAACACATTGGTTGGATATGATATTCCTTTTGCAGCCAAGCAGTCCAACACCCTCTCGACAATGCTTGGCGGCTGTGGCATGGCGGCTCATCCCCAAGGCCAACATCCGCCACTGCTGCGCCTTTCACCCAGAACACCACATTCTTCGCGCAAGTCTTGCAGCAGCTGCTCAAAGACCTGAAAAGAGTGCCAGTTGGAGCCGTGACGAGCCATGCTTGGATCTGCTTGGTACATCTTGGTACCTTCGTTAGGCTGTTCTTAAGCTGTTCTTAAGCTGTTCTTAGGCTGTTCTGAGGCTGTTCTTCTGTTTGTCATTTCTTGTCTTTACCCTTCCAACTTCGGGTTCATTTCTTTTGGTTGTTCCCACTCCATCTTTTCTTGGAGCACTTCTAATTCTTCAACTTTCAGGAGCTTGTAGTGGTGACTGCGCAGGATTCTCTATTTTGAGTCTTGCTCCTTTGGATGCTGCTGTTTTGGAGTCGCAACCCCGGCAAAGTGGGCCCGTTGTGCAGGTTTCTTCCAACCACCAGCAGCTACGTAATCCAACTGACGCATCACTTGAAGTCAAGTCTGCGCCTCTAGCTTTCACATCCCATACATGAGAATAGCTGGTTCGCCAGCATGTCTCGGTTTTTTCATGTTTGGGCTGGTTTGTTTTACGCTGTTGTTTATCATTTGTTGTTAATCAATCACTACGAATTCAGTTGTAGTAAAGCCAGAATACTAATGGCATCATTTCTGGTTGTATCCAAGTCTTCTACCAAAAATACTTTTCCAGCCGGGAAACGCCTATTGGCAGGTTTCAATGGCAGGTGATTCATCCCGAATATTGGTGGTTTACTAACATCGATCTGTATAGTATAGGATGAGAAGCCTTCTATCATGACCAAGAATGATGCATCTGGATGCTTCGATCTGGCTGGTGATTTTCGCTTTATCCCGTGCCCAGAGGGGTGACGTTTCCCAATGCCATGAGATGAACGATCTCCCGAGTCCCAAGCCACATCGACATTGTTGTTGTTAGGAGCAGGCACAGATGTCACGGTGGAAAGCGCCTGCAGCGAAATCCCAGTGTTGCATCGTGGGACCGGTCGCTCAATGTGGAAGCAACGGCAACGACAACAGCAACAACTGCTACTACTAGTAGTAATTACGACTATGCACGACTATACAATTTCTACTAATCCTACTACTACCACTGCTACTCCTACTACGCCTGCTACTCTACTACCCCTGCTACTCCTACTACTCCTGCTGCTCCTACTCTCTACCACTACTACCACTACTACTACCTCTGCTGCTGGTGCTACTGCTACTGCCACTAACGAGGACAAGTACTCTAGCTGTAGCACTGCTACTTCTACTCCCGCAGCTACCACGTCTACCACTACCGCCTCTGATTCATGGCTATTTTAGGCTGCGAACCACCCTCCAGTCCATGACGCGGGTTTCCCATCGGTACAGACCTGGCTTTCCTGCAAAGTAGATGTGCCAACAACCAAAAAAAAACAAGTCATTTTACGTTGGTCTGTTTCCCTCAACAGAGAGCAGCTATGGCGCAACGCTGCTTTGGACCCTCGGGTATGGCCACGCTTCAAGTTGTCTGAAAGTATGCTGAAATCCAACTTGCCGTGTTAGCTATTAACAGCTTCCCTTACCCGTCAGCATCCATCAGCGCCACAACAGATTGCAAACACAATGGTGCATCCACCTCCAATCGGTGAGAGTCTGAAATGAGAGGCCGTCAATCATCGTGCATAACCTTTCATTTGAGTCATCAAAACCACGCCATCTCTTCCCACACAATTCCTTTCCCGGTCGCATTTGCACCAGCTCAGCCTCCAAACAATTGGCCAATTGCTTCTTCATGGCCTGCAAGAAATAAGTGAAATCAATTGCTTAACAACTACATACTATATAAATTATATCCTTCTATTGGCAATAAATTATTTCAATCTATTTTATATTGTTCCCTCTATTGGTTCCAATCAGATCACTTGAGTTGATCCAAGTCGATAGCATCTCTGAGTTCAGCTCGACTGCTAAGCTTCAGGGATCGGCGTACTTCTCCGGCGACAAGGCCGGTGTAGGTCCCATTTTGACGTTGCCATGCACACCACGGGTTTCGTGATTGTCAACCAACAAAAACGGTGGAAATGATCAATGATGATTCAAGTTTGCTGTTCATAAAGGTTAACAACGGCTATAACAAACTCGGCTTCAACCACGAAAAAGCATGAATGCCCGGTGAGCTGCAACCCTGCCAACAGCTTCACGAGGTTTGCTACATCTTGTGACCCCAGCGATGATCACAGGTTTCCCCTGCGGGGAAAATTCTTCACAACTGGGATTCGCAAACACTAACCAGTGGACCAAGGCTGCTTCATCATGCAAGGTTACAATAGATCGTGGTTTAAACCTTGTCGATTAAAGACGGTTTAACCTTGTAAATCCAAAACCAGTAAAATGATTAAATCTGGTAAATCACTGTTAAATCTGTAGATGCTTGTAAATCATTCCATTTTACAGTGATTTAACCACCTGCAAAAGGCACCAGCTCGTGTGCAGCTCGATTTGACCTGTCCCATGGATGAAAACTAATCTCCAACGTTATCTGCTTAACAAAAGTGGTATATTTGTGCCTGGGTCAACTATATAAATCAATCATTTATGACCATACCGGAAGCAACAAGCACAGATCACAGCATGTATGCAAACAGTAGCATTTTACACCTAAGCAACTTATGGTCCTACCGTTTGCCTGGCTATTTCTGGTCAAAACCAGTAGGTCCCGGAGATTTTCACAGGCAACGCGACAACTTGAGGATTTCGTTCTGTGGTTCTCTACACCGCTCTT
>VSDK01003052.1:161207-193439 GCA_009767595.1 Symbiodinium kawagutii | reverse complement strand
TCTTCCAACCATCATAAATCATGACAACCAACAACCTATCAAAGGTTTGGCTCATCATGAAGACCCTGGGTTTGAGGACTTGGTGACTGAAAAATCCTCCAGGGATCTCCAGGGTCCACATTTTGTCCTCCCAAAGTCTGGTCAATGACCAGCACCCAGCGCCTGAAGCTCACAGAAGAACTTTGCTTCGGATGCTTCTCGTTTCACTGCTTCCTCTTGCCGGATGGCCTGCCGCAACTGGGGCAAGTCATGTTCAGTTGTGGCTAGTGATACTTAATGCGAACAAATTTCGATGGTGGTTAATGACATTGGTGAATGAAAATGGTTCATTAATACTGGTTCATGTAGCGGTCAATAATGATTAATTAAATTTGGTTGAGTACTAACTGGAGTATGATGGCATATGTAATGAATGAATGATTACTGTATAATAGTGTTTTAGTATATATTTGACATTGCTTTGGCTTTGCTGCAAGGGTGCTGCATCTCCCTTTTGAAAACACGTACTCGTCAACTACCTGGGGAAACCCTTCGTGGAACCTAGCATTCAGAAAGCTTCCATCACCACAACAACCACTTGAGGCTATGGATTGCTCATTATACCAGCTGCAAAAGGCCTTTGTCAAGTGTAGGAAATCATCAGGCTCACCCTTTCATGAATGAACCATCAATAAATTTCAATAAACCAATAATCACCAGTCATTCATTTCAAAAATGACCAGGCATTCAACATTCGTTGGTTAAAAGATTGCAGCGCTGCCACGCTTGACCAAACTTCATGCCTCGGCTCATAGCTTTCTAATCTTTCAAGGGGTGCGTTGACCACGACAAGAAACTACTGACCCCCATCATCGTAGTGGGCGCGTCGAGTAATGCCGAGATGCCCGAATCGATACACGGCGAGGTTTGATGGGACTTCTTAGGGGCTGAAGCCTACCCAAGTTGTACAGGAAAATGTCGCTTCGCCAAAGAAACATATCGAAACATAGACACTCAGGGGGAAGCAAGCTCCCAATACAGTTTTTCGAACAGGAACAGCACCGCCTCCAGCGCAACATTCTGCTTGTCTCGCAATGCATCAATGTCAGCACGATGCCGGCTATCCTGGAAAAAATCATCAGGAGAGACTGACCACTATGGATTGATGGCTGATGGTAGTTGATCATGGCTCAAAGTGGTTGATAAATGTTGATAATGTGTCGATCATGTTCAATATGGATTGATAATAGTCAATAAATTTAAGAGATTCTTTGGTAGCCATAGCCTGTAAAATGAGAAACAATGAGAAAAAAATGAGAAAGGAAATGACAAAACATGAGAAAAAAATGAGAAAATCATGAGAAAGGCAATGAGAAAAAAATGAGAAAGGAAATGAGAAAAAAATGAGAAAAACATGAAGATGAAATTTGGAATGAGAAAAACATGAGAAAGGAAATGAGAAACAAATGAGAAAAACAGTATTTTTGATGACCACAGTGTATGGCTGCAAGATTTTCATAACAATAAATGTCAATAATAATGAAATGGTTGATTACTGCGTAGCTCGCATGGGTCATCGCAAGGTTTCACGTTCAATGACCACATGCTACCACCATGGCCGCCCACTGCAGCAACACACGGCCAACAGCCAGCTGATCATCACAGCTGACAAGACGTCATGAACCAGAACCTTCATCAATGATTACACCAATGATGAAGCACTAATCAGTGATGATTACATCGATGTAGCACTAGTCAGTACACCAATAATTCCATCAACGATATGTAATCATGATTGCAAACCATTCGCCTTGCAGAACCGATTTTTCTGTCCTCGGCTTGCAAGACCTCCAGTTCATTCAAACGTCTCACCTGCGATTCAGCATCGGCATCCATGGCACGCTTGAAGTTCACCCCAACCAGTGGTTGTTATTGCTCATTATTATCCCCCGTCTTT
Source organism: Symbiodinium kawagutii (assembly GCA_009767595.1). Lineage (NCBI taxonomy): Eukaryota > Dinophyceae > Suessiales > Symbiodiniaceae > Symbiodinium > Symbiodinium kawagutii. Next base: position 191,503 of record VSDK01003052.1, on the reverse strand, counting down.
GATCATTATCAATGGCTATAAATGGTATATGACCACCAAATGAAACATGTGAGCTAACTTTATTGCTACATTCAATTAACAATCTAGCATCGCCATGTTTACCCACTGCCAAACAGCCTTTACCATTGTCAACCGTTCATCTCCAACAAATACAGGAAGGTCGACACATATGGAATAGTCAAAATGTCATTCTATGAACGCATATGACGCTTCCCCAAAATTGTTTTTGTTCTCGTGGCCCAAGGCGAGTAAGAACACTTCGGTTGTTTTATTGTACTTCCGCCCTGCTGATGACTTCGAACCCTGTGGACAAACCGCTCGGTTAAAAACGGCGCAGAAGTGAGGCACGCTGAGGCGCCGGCATGATTTCCGTGCAAAACAGGCGCCCAAATTGACGTTAATGCCCTGTGTTTCCTTACGTGCCGCCTTGTGTTTTGCTATAGGGTATATATCCTTGATTAACCATCTATTCTAGTAAACCAACCATAAGTGGGGGTGCCCCAAACTGGCTTGAGAAACGCCCAAACATCTATCAAAAGGTATCACCTCAACGGCTTCGCCATGCAACCAGCGCTCCCATGGCTGTGATCATCCTGAGAGGGGGGCGAACTACCAATATACCCATTGATGATGCATCCATGCCTGTAACAACATCAGGCGATATTTCACAAGTGTTCAAACCGGCGTTGTCATTAATCATTATCATCAAGCATGGTCATGAAGCATTATCATTAACGAGGTATTTTGATATTATTGACCCGTTACATCAACCAGTATCATTCACCATCCGTAGTGGCTTTCACATCTTCCACCCTCATTGGAATCGTCATCAACCATGAAAATCGTAAATTACTACAATCAACCATGACTAGTTGGTAGTTTCAACCCTTCTGAAAAGTACTAGTAGTCAACTAGCAAATCCAAAACATTGTGAAAAATAAAAACATGTTTCACAACCACCAACCAAATGACAATGAATTTTGATGAACCATCACACTAAAGTCAACCATCAACAGCCATCTCTGTTTCACAACCGAGTGGCTGGGCTTCAGCTCTCCAACCCCTGACTATGCACATCTGCAACCCATCCCCACCTGATCAACCAATCTGCTGACACATCCAACCAGCCGCCCATCCCCTCCTGCAGTTCTCCCAGTACGAAGCTTTGAAGCTCGTCCCTCAGTCCCGTCGCACGATCGTGTTCACGGCAGATCTACCGCACACTGGTGGGTTACAGCTTGGTGAAAGGATGTTAAAAGTTGGTTACAGCTCAAGGTTAAACTTTAACCAGTCTGTGGCTAGCTCAAATTCTCATAAGGTTAAAGGTTGATCACAGGGGTTGAGTACAGGTTGGTTGCAGTGGCGAATCAGTTCATAATAAGTGGCCTGGTCATGGCAGGTGGATGGTCCAGGCCTGGCGAATGAATGGTGGATGCTTCGTGAAGGGTGAAGATATGGCTATGGCTAATGATTTCGTTCAATGGATGGTTGATGTTGATTCGATTCTTGGTAATTAAACATGGTTCATTGTTAATCAATGGTGAATGACTGGTTAGTGGTTGATAAAGGTTTCCAAGACAATCCCTTCCCCTTGATACTAAATGATCCCCCTCCGCCCTAACATGTAGTACAGATTTCCTATAACTAAGCACTGATTTTTGCAAACAATCTAGTATGGGAGGGGATTCATGATGAATCAATATTATGAATTAAACATCATCCCATATACTGCACCTGTGATCTACTATCCTGATTCTTGGCATAAATCACATTTGGGGACGAGTCAATACCTATGCAAACCAGGAGTGAACATTCCAGGATTGCGACTTGGTCATCATGGGCTGCAGCCAGAATTACCAGGGGCCCTTGAACCACAGCAGCGGGGATGATCACCCGGACAAATAAACCATCCAACCAGTGGTTTGGATTGCTTTAAGCTTTACCTACCTGGGCTCCAAATCGCCAAGCCAATCAAGCAAGACTCACTACCCATGAGATCCCTGTACCAGCTCCCCTGGGAGGGGAGCTAACTGGCACCAGGAAATGACTCCCTCAGAACATGGTAGATGGTACCTACTGTGACCATCCAAGGGGTAGCTCGCGGATCGATGCCCCTGTGGATCCATCAGCTCCCCCACCTAAGGGACTGTTCAAGATTTCCGCGAAGTCTTGCCTCGACTGCCCAGGCTGGTCGGCGAGCCAAACTGGTCAGTGTGAAACTGGAATTGTGAGGTGTGGAAACTTTAGAACCCACTGAAGGGAAACTCAAACGATGGTTGGAGAATGGTGGAGACCTAGAGCCTAGTCAAAGTCCAACAAAAAACACAGGTGAACCTGCAAGACATGACTTTTTTCCAAGGCGAAGGCTGGGGTTGTGCAGCAACGGTGCAGCCCCGCACTGCTGGGCCTGCTGGAGTTGGAGTTCATGAACTTCGGTCGAGATCCTACCGGAACCAAACTGGGGAACCACAGCTGCGATGTGAGAAACCAATGAGAACAGCACACAAGTGGTGAAAATCAGGGTGTAGATCCATGATTCCAGGATTCACGGCTACTCAGGATGGGTTAAACATGGTTGTTTGTGGGAGTTGTCAGTATCAACAATAGCTCGGGTGGCATCCAACTGGTCATTGTTCAGGGCTTTGTTGAAGCCAGTGCTGGGAATCTCCTATGGTTCACCCGAGAACCCAACTCTCTAGTCCTTGAAAGAGGTGTCTGGGGGAACGCGGCTTTGAACAAAGTGCAGTAACTACATGTAGAATCCAATATGCTCATGTATGATTATGTCGCTATGTTGGGTTGATAACCGTTGCAGGTTGCTCCAGGTTGGGACTCCTATTTCAAATGATAATCCCCAACCGCAGTCCAACTATCATCAGTTGACCAGCTCTGTTGACCAATGGTTGACCAGTTCTATAGGCCAACGACGTGATAGGCGGCTTAGGCGGCCTCCTTTAAATGGCCACACTCCAGCCGCCCCTGTCCTGGCGAAGTCACTTCTCATGGAGGAGCTGCCCTGCTGAAGAGGCTCCTGCGGTTCCAGGAATCCCTGGAAAACGACCCTTTGAACAGGCGAACATGTGGGGAATCCCAACACATTTTGGCCAGGTCAAAGCAAGAAGGGGTCCACACCATGGTATCCGACAGCTCTCCAGTGCTTCCTCATCTCCGGTGTATCTCGGTTTGCTTCACTACGTTTGGCAGAACCCCGTGAAAACCCAACCAGCAGCTACCACTTTTTGCGGGCTGATCCAGCTTCGATGCCATGTGTGGTCGAAATCCAGGGCGCCCCAAATGCGCACAGCCGAACTCTGCTGCGCTCCTGTAGGTCTCTGCAGTTTTCGATGATTTGATCCAAGGACGGATACTCCTGCAGCAGCCAAGCCATTGTGGGCGACCCACCAACTCGCGGCGTGCCTGTCCAGCACTCATCGCTGAGTAGCTGTAGCCGCTTGATGTCAACATCATTAATTACACACATTTTCCAGGGACACCTACAACATTCTGAACCCATGAAGCCATGGTATTACCATGGTTTGACTGGCTATACCCCGCACACATTGAATCGTGTGGATGTCACCTTGATGATTTGGTTGGTGCATGGCCGCCACCAACCAGCAACTGATCTTGACAGAATTACTCTTGGTTTATACAAATCATGACATGATGGTTCATAGCACGGTTGATAGTTCATCATGAATGGCCTACCATGCTATTTAATCATCATTATCCATCATTACCCATCATTATCACTCATCATTAATCGCTGTTAACCACCACTGACCATCTTTGTTCAACCACGTTGAACCCATATCAACTCTTACTGGATACGAAGCATCAACTCTTGGAAGAACTCGAATGATTTTCTGCAGTAATTATCAGTAATCAATCTGCTCTTAGTAGCCCATGTAGGGCCATCATTTGTGAATCAACTAAGGGCAATCATGGCCATGGTTGATCAGGCTTCGCTCCCAGTCCAGTCCTTCTGCTGCTTCCTGGAGCGGGGCCGGGTACTTCCGATGGTTAACCAAAAATTGGACTTTAACTTATGAATGCTTCATGTTAAGTGATGATTGGAGTTTAGCCTATGAATTGGCTTGCTTTTCAAGAAGGCGGGTGATACTTAGTGCTGACTGGGTTCACAAATTTCTAATCATTGGTTTACATTATGATTGGTTTTTACTTAAAACTATTGATTGGTTTAGCTTATGATTGAAGGGAATGGTCAATTGACCAGTGGTCACTATTGCTTGGTAAGACTGAATTGACGCAATGAATGCTTCTTTGATGATAACTATGTATAATGATTCAATGGTTAAACTTATGAATGCTCGCGTTTTTGGGATCAGCTTCTGGATCATGATTGGCGAATCCATGGTGAACTCACGGTTCACAAATGATCAAAGGGCTGTCTGTTGGTTGGTGATCAGGAATGTTGTGGTGAAACTAAGGCTTGCAGAACATGGAACAGTATCTCTGGGCCAAACAGAAGGTGAACAAAATCCATCATCCCAAGAGCCCAAGGTGACAATCGCCCCCCATTTTTGTGGGGTCGCTGGAAGGCCTGTTCACGTGGGACGATCCACCCATGAGTTCGCTTAGGCTTCGAAGCTGGTGCCCTGCCAGTGCTCTGCCTCAACGCTTCGATGTCAGAACACACGGCGGCCAAAGCATCCAAGAGCTCACGCTTGTCCTGGCTGAGCTGCTTGGCTGGTTGGCTTGGCTTCTGCATTTGACCCGTTGATTCACTGCTTGATGGTTAAAAAATGTGAAGAGCGATGGGTTGTTTGCCGTGGGCTGCTTGCAGCTGTAGGCTGCTGGCTGTTTGATGTTTGTTGGTGAAACCAAAAAACAGTGAGCATAGCCGCTTGATGCCACGACGTCAAAGGACTGCGACCACCACAACTACGTGCGGTCAAGTTGCAAAGCGACCGAGAACCAATCACGTGCACGTCTTTATCATTTGAGTCAAGATCAGCATAGCTACTACACTGCCATTGTTGTCGTTGCCAATGATTTTAAGCTTTTTACAACCCAATTATTCACCAGTTAGACGACCATCCAAGCTGAAATGGTGAATAGCCACACATGAGCATTCCGAACCATGAGCACGTTGATGCAGCACATTTCCTTTGCTCATACAATTCCGAACATGTTGTGAACTCTGGATACACCGACTTCCCAACCTTCACAGCCTACAACCGTGGTGGACCTGTTGATGTCTGCCTGTGCACAGCACTCCTCTGAGTTACAATTTGAACCTTTTCTTCAATAAAAAAACCACCGGCTCGATTGGGACTACCATCAAACCCCATTGTTTGGATTAGAAATATGAGCCGCAACTAAATGCTGAAAAAGAAACATTTAGGTATTTCCATGTATTTCCATTATCTCCCTTGTGAAGGCTCATTGAATGTAGATTTATGAATTCTGAATGAACATGAATAAACGATTTCTCATTGAAAACCTGTTTGTTTCCATCGTCTCATGATCTCAATCCCACATGATGAACCGGAACAGGGTCAGAGCCATCTAGAATCCACAATCTTAGTCACCATCGGAACAGCTGTCACACGGTCACCAATTCTGTGTTTTTAAAGATCTAATTATCTATAATTTCTACTCTTCAAAAATATATAACCTCCACATAATTTCCAAGAAAAAACTCTTTCAGAAACTATCAATGTACAAATAACCAGAAATGGTGAAAAACATTAGAGATTATAAATGTCTTAAAAAACCCTTTCAGAGACATTCAGAGACCATACATGTTTTAAAAAAACATGCAAACACACAGCAACTGGACAAATCGCTCCTTCTGCGCCCGTGTTTCTGTGTCCCTCACCGCCTTCGCCGCTGCCGCGAGGCCCTTGCGAACGGCACGGATGTGCTTGCATTATTGTTGACAAAACCGGTCGATTGATTAACAAATAGGCCATTATACGTCTTCAAAATTCGTGGCCTATTGTTTTGAATGATGGTTGATTGGTTAAGTAATTGTTGACTGTAATGGTGAATTATTGTTTATTGGGAACTAACTAATTGTCCGTAGTTGTTATTTAATAAGCGGTTGATTATGGGTAAAGAAAACAATGTTAAATGATGGGATCACTGTCGAGCATGAATTGACCATTAACTGACCATAAAATCACCCACAGGTGACCGTCTGTGAGCATGTGCTTGATAGTTCGAACGCAGGTTGGACCATCACTCCACACAATTTTGCAATCGAGCCAAACAACGCTTCGGCACATACCTAGGGCTCATCAGTCTGTGAGTGGAAACATGATGAAGCTGTACATCCAACATCCTGTTCCCTTGCGCTTGTCGAACGTCTGAGTTGTCCTTCCCTGTGATCATCCCCATGCCCATCCACACAACCACTTGTAAACCCCCATCATGCGAACATCCTGAAGAAATATGCAGCAAAAGGCTGAAATCAACTGGTATGTTAGCATGGGCCTTAGCCCACCAGAAGCGTGATATGTGCCAGTCCAAAAAAGGCCAAACAGCAAAACAGCCGGGAGTGTCTGAGCCGTATGCGCGGTCTTAATGGTGTTCAATTTAGCAAAATTTGATTGCAATTCAGGATTTCTTTACCTCTTAGTATACTTACACCGGGAAAGTGAAACTTGTTGCAAAAAATTGCCAAACTTTTGAGTCCCACGTTTTATAACATGGTTTTGGTGTGTTCCAGGTTCCATGTTAGTTTGATATGGCTTTCATATGTTTTCATGTTAAATCATTGCGAAGTAACATGGAACCCCCGATATAATGTTTATAAGTGTTTTTTAGGGGTGCCACGTTTAATGACGACATTCGTGTTTAACTGTTAGAGGTGAACTTTTGGATTTGCTAAAGACCGACTATTGCTAAAGCATTCGTGTATATATTATCTAAAGATGATTATAAACAAAAGAAATCACATTCAGATGTAAAAACTCACCTTTTCTCCTGTCCTTCTCCTCCCCTCCTTCTGTCCTTTCCCCACCTTTTGGGTATGCCTTTGCTGGTCATGGGCTGCGCCGGCTTTATGGGCGCCGTCGTGGCCTCAGGCCTGGGTCCCCCTCCTTCCCCTTAACGCCGCTTTACGCTTTTAACTTTGTGAGTACGTGGCCCCACACAGAGCCAGGAAAGCAAGCATAATTCAAAAAACAAAAAACAATCAAATTCAGACTCAACCCAAGAAACAAAGCCGTGAGGTCAGAAAAAACAAAAATCAGAAAAAAACCAAATTCAGACTCAACCCAAAAAACAAAGCTGTGAGGGAGAATCGAGGAGGAACGGACAAGAGTCATGTGGGTCCCAAAAAACTCTGAATTGACAAAAAAAACCTCGAGAAAAAACAAAAAATCAAATAAAAAACAAACTCAAATCAAAAAACATCAAAGTAAAATCAAAAATAATCAAATTAAAAACGCATGTAAAACTATTTGGGCTATGTTTGATTTTATTTTGATTTTGTTTTGATTGTTATTTGATTTTATTTTGATTTGTGTTTTTTCTGACCTCACAGCTTTTTTTTTGTGTTGAGTCTGATTTTGATTTTTTGATTGTTTTTTGTATTTCATTTTTTGATGTTTTCAAGCCTCTAGGGGGAATCCGGAGTCATAATTTTAACTATCTGGCATGCATGAAAAATTTGTGCAGCATGGAGTCTGAGTGCAGAACTTTGGAAATCTTCTCCAATTTGAAGTCCCAGACTGTACCCTCTACCAATGTCTGACAAGCCTCGGAAAAGAAAAATGCGCAATAAACAACATTCATCATACGACGCGCGGAAATGAACATGAACAAAGATGCCACTTTTTTGGCTCGACGGCGATGTCTTCCGCCGAGGTTTCCCTAGATACCGCGCCAAGAGTAACGTGGTAATGTTGCCCTTCCCAATGCGTCCCCTGGACAGCGGCGTCCGGGATGACCTTCAAAAATTCTTCCTGCCCAGTATGCTTCTTGTTTGGAAAGCAAAAGCGTTGGGCTATGGACTGGACTGTCCTCCAAGACTCGGATACCCAAAAAAAGTAAAGTCCCCTGATCCGCAAATGAAGAAATCCATGGACTTTCCAAACAATGCTTCTGCTTTTTTCAGAATGATTTCCCATTTCCCGGTAATTCTCAATGTCTGACATCGAATCGGCCGAGCCAGGCACTTCCCGTGCGCAGACCCCGCTCGATGAAGCCGACTTTCTCGATTGACTGCCATTGTTCGACATCCTGCAGAACAACAATGATTAAGTCAGAACGAAAAGGAAATACAGCTGGCAATTCCTCATCAGAGAAAGAAATTCCGCCTTTGGTACGGTCAATAGACCATGCGGGGAGCTCTTTGAAGGTATGCCATCAAAATTCACCCTGAAAGGCAGGCATGTGAAGACACTAGTTCACATTTGCATGAAGTATCATGCCCCCGTTGTTGGCTCCCTTGTCCGGATTGCGCGCTCGGTCACTAAAAGCTCCGCCATCGCAAAAATGTCGTGACTGCAATGTCTCGAATTTCGAAATTTGCTTCCTTTATGTCAGGTTCATGCGGTTGCCTCATGCTTTCAACATCCTGCGTAACTTGTCAAAATTGCACGCCTAAAGCCCGAGCAACTGCGCAGAAATAAAACCTCTGGCAACAACACTTGACAGCAAAGCCCTGCAGATTCAACATTCGTTGAGGAATATAAGAACAAAAAGTGAAAATGTCAAAAATCATCATCAGACACCAAGGATGGCATGAATCCGCCTCTCACCTACGGACTGTTTGTGATGAATGGCACCGTTTGCTTTTTGTCCAGAACTGAATGCTCTCTCGGCGGCCGCAGCCGCCAATCCAAAATTTACCTGTGGCAGCGTCATGCGCTAGAATCTGGCTTCAAACGAATGCACGCGAACGAAAAATATTCATTATTAACAAATTTATTCGCCAACAACTCTACATCTACTGGCTTCATGCCGGCCTTCACACTGAGCCCCTACGCCGCCAAGCCCAACACCTGCAACAACAAGTTACAAAGCAAGCAGTAACAAGATCGCTCCGTGGGCAACTAGTGCGTGATTACTAATTTTTCAATAGGTTGGTTGATTTTCAAGTGAGAGATTTTGACGAGTGGGTGATTTTCTGGTTGAATAGCTGGTTCATTGACGGTTCGAAAGGTTGTCGATTAATGTTTCAACAGGTGATTGCTGGTTCATTGATGGTTGAACAGCACGGGAATGATACCAAACAGTGGTTGATTTGCGATTTCATTTATGGTTGAGCAGTGGTGGATTAGTTGGTCAATTCGCCTGCAGCCTTGTACAGCACCATCACCAGCATGGCCATGCGTCAGTTCATATAATCGACCATTAACCAACTATTATTGTTGGTTAATATTGACCCAACTCGCTACATCAAACAGTACGAAGTTTCACTGGCGACAGCCCTTCCCATGCGGCACCGCCGCCGCAATCTGCTGCACCTTGGTCATCTCTTCGGCCATTGCCGCCTGCCCACCATGGGAGTTCCCGGTGATGGTTAGCTGCCACTCTGGTATCAGAAAAAAACATGTCCTCAGGCCTCTCCACGTCGCGCGCGCTCAGGTCCAGAGCATTCACTGTGAGCACCTCACAAGGCCACAATTGAAACCACCAATTTGTTTGATACCCTGACTGCCAACAAGTCGCCCAACGAGGTGTTCGTAGCGCCACTCCCGCCTTTTCAGCTTTCAGTCGAGTCAATTCCGAAGTGGCAGCTTTCAGCTGTCCCTGCGTCGTCAGATCAAACATGACACCACTGGCTAAGAACTGAGTGACAAACCAACCTTTTCCTTTAAAGAATTAAGAAGGGTCAACTGTGACTTCAAACGACCAAACTCTTCGAACTTTTTGCGCATGAATACATGGCCTTCCATGAATCAACAGTGTTGGTGAATATCATCAATATGATCATCAACCACCATCAGCATTGAACCATCAATATTCATGGCAAATCATCATGAGCCATCAGCCAAGCACCACTCGCAGCCACTGGGGCGACAATCTCCGTGAGCGCCAGCTGCACTTGCAGCTCTTGCACCTGGCCAGTGGTCATTGCAACGGCTGCAACAACGAGACGACGTATTAAGTGAAGCGGTGGCCAGGCGGTGAACTGCTGCGGTGAAGTGAAGGCTTTACGAAGGCTTTAAAGAAAAGGGTCAACTGCCTCCCGTCCGAACTGGTCCCGCGGCCAGTCCTGATTTCAGAACGCGTCAAACAGCACATATGATTCCATGGTAAGCTGCGCTCTCCCAGTGCTCCCCAGGACCTTGCCCTCCCTGTCCTCCTTCTGTTGGGGAAATGTTGTTCCTAAGGCCGCGGGCCTTGTTAGGCACAGAGGTTGGGAACATGTTGGCGCTATGATAGGTTTATGTTCGAGAAAGGGTCTCTTGGGCACAAGAAGGTTGGTCCTAAGGATTTCGTTATTGACAGGCGCCATGTTAAATCACGGCATTCGTATTCAACAGTCAGGGGTGAAATTCATGGAAAAACGGACTATTGTGAAAGCCTTTGCCAAGGATGTCTCCATTGATTCAAAGTCAAGAAACCTCATTCACAACAACAACTATAGATGATTAAAAAACAAATTTACTTCGCGTGATCCCCACCATCACATGCAAATCTGACACAGGTCTATCTGGCACAGCTTTTGACATTCTTTCTGGCATGGCTTTTGGCATTCTATCTGGCAAAGCTTTTGGCATTCTATCTGGCATAGCTTTTGGCATTCTATCTGGCATAGCTTTTGGCATTTTATTTGGCATAGCCTCTGGCAAACCCAATTGACACGGAACCTGACACGTGTTCAAACTCTAGTAGGCCCACCAGGTGGAGCCTCGAATCTCAAAGGTGTTTTTTCCCAAACCCAGTTGACACGGAACCTGACAGGTGTTCGAACTCTAACAGGCCCAACAGGTGGAGCCAAGCCTGGGTGCTCTCAGCCTCCTGCCAAGTACTGCTCCCCTTCTTCTTTCAGCTCCATGGTGTGCTCTGTGGGCTCTTCTGGTGGTAGCCTCCAGGTTTGAAGTCCTGTTGTTCAACTTCTGGTGGTCCCTGTGGTGGATTTCATCCCTGATCCTGGCAAGCCTGGATCTCATAATTAGTTGGTGTTTAGCTTCCTTGGTGGTAGCCTTTGGGCTGTAAATCCCCTTGTAATGAAGCTTTCAGGCTTGCCAATGGTGAATCATCCTGGCAAGCCTGGATCTCATAATTAGTTCTCAAAGCTGTTTTTTCCCAAACCCAGTTGACACGGAACCTGACATGTGTTCAAACTCAATCGGACGCAGCAGGTGGAGGCTCGAATATCCATCGAAATTGAAGGTTTTGAACATGTTTTTAGCCATTTAAATTCTAATATCAAAAGTGTTCAAAAATGAACTTTTTGGGTCAGATGTGATCCTGGCATCATATGCACCCAAATGATTGCTACAAAAGCCCAGCTACAACGGGGATTTTGTCAATCTCATGAACCCCGTCTCAAAGATGTTGCCATCAGTCCCGCGACCGTGTCTATCCATAAGAACAACCAAACCCAGTTAACACGGCACCCAACCTATTTGTGATTTTTTATCATATATTCACATGCATCTATGTGCGCCACAGGTAGGATTGCAAGTTACCATCAGATATGGTTCCATGTAAGTTTGCATTCTTTGGTCTTCTCAAGACTCCACTTGTCTTCCTTGTGGCGTAGATGTTGAAGTGGGCTTGGCTGTTCCTAAGGATAGTGCGCCATGTTCATTGTCCGTGGCTGTTCCCAAGCATGGGTGCCATGTTAGTTGGGCCGTTGGGCTCTTAGTTGGGTTCGGTGTCGTATTAACTGGGCTGCGCGGCTTTGCTGTTCCCAAGGATGTCAAAGTATGGTTGCGAAATCACTGGGTGCATTCAACGTGGAACCTGTCCAAACCATGCTTTTTGGAGCGTCCGGTAGTTCTATGTTAGTCTGCGTTGGCTCAATTTTGTGGAACATAAAAAATTGAAGTTCCATGTTTGTTTGTCTCTGGGCAAAGGGATTTTACTACATTCCCCCAGGAAATCACCCCTGACAGGTTCCATGTTAAATACCCCATTTTGTGCCAGCAGGTGCTAGGATAACTTACTCGGATTAATGTTATAATATACTTATATATATATATATCATCATGTATATCACATTCGTTCAAACATATGTGCATATCACTGTAACCACGCCTATCCATGTGCAACCCTCTACATATGGCCTTACGTCCCTTACAAACAGTGGACGGCAAGGCCAGCGGCCAGCTATGGTGAGCTGCGCATTGAGATGCCCAGCAATAACGATCACTTCACCAGTTGGCAACCGACAATTGAAGCATAAACGAGGGTCAAACCACCTACAGCGAAGATCATCAAATCAATCATCTGAGATCATCTGAGATCATAAACTCAATCATCAAATCAATCATCAACTGCTGTAACCATTCCTACCGAACCATGAACCATTGGAAATTGCCCAGCTATGCAGCAACGGCCTGCTGGAATTGTGCATCGAAGTCGGTGAGGGCGAGACCTGGAGTACGGTCGAGGTCTGTTTCTCCACAAGTCACTTGGTTTTTGAAGATTCAAGATGTGGGAAACCTCAAGCCATAGGGAACCCCCAAAATGGATGGTTTACCACCATAAATGGACACAAATGGCCATATTGGATGATTTCCGGGACCATTGTATGTAGATCAGTAAGAAAAATCTCGAGAAACCCCCATGGACAAAGGAACTCGGGTGTCATCCCCAACGGGCACTGGGGCCCGCTCCTGGACTGGCTCCCCCGCCAGGGCAACCCCAGGCTCTGCGCAGCTCCCAACCACCGCACCTATCCGTGACTCTAGGCCGGACATCTGCGCCTCGACCCTGCAGCAGTTCCCCGCGTGAGCCGATGGAAGTTCGTTGGCTTCATTTTGGCTGATGATGGTGGTCAATGGTAGGTAAATGGTTGATGGATGGTTCATGGATGGTTGATGGATGGTTGATGGATGGGTGGTTACTGGTTGGTTAGTGGTCGATTGATGCCTCGCGAATGGTGGGTTAACAAGTGAGTAACGGATGATTTGTGGCGGATTAATGCAACCAATAGTGGTCAAATAATTGATTCATTGTTGAATGATGCTTTTATGGTGGTGAATGACTTTCAAGCATTCCATCTATCAAACAGGTTAGTGACAACGAAAACATGTACCTAAAATGTGATTAATGGTTTCTAACAGTCAATAATGTTAGATCGTGGTTAGTCTGAATAATGGTTCATCAATGCTGAGTGATGGTTATTGACAAATAATCAATGGTAACTGATTATGGATAATGTTGACTGATGATTGTTGGCATCTAATCAGTTGTCAAAAACAAACGCAACACGTAAAGGTCTCCAACGCAAAATGATCGGATGTGATTTGTAGAATGGGCTTTGTACTCATAACTATACATACTGAATGTGCATATCAATGGCAAAGATATGGCATTCAATAGCCAATAGTTGTTGTATCATGCTTGATAACTTGACAACTAAGGGTTGCACAACACTGCCTAGGAGACAAACATGATCGATGACACAAATCACCAATGCTCAAACATGTTAGTCAGCAATAACAACCCTGTCATTGCTGTGAAGAACTTGCCGCACTACTTGAAAAGATTGAAAAGGTCCTCGCACACTGGGAATGACACTCACAAACCCCGAATCGGGCACCAAACCGCGAACATTTTGGCGGCGGTCTTCTTTTACCCTGCCTTCCATGAATTGCAGGCGTCATTCCTTGCGGCTGAGCGGGAGAACCAGCTTCCAAAAGAAGCTGTCCCACTCAGCCATGCCAAACGATCTCCGGAGATCAAACAATGTGGCCATTATCGGTTGTGGCAGAGCGCCCTGATTGCGACATGGCCACTCACCATCAGCGTCATTAACAACGGAACTGCTCCTAGCTGGTCCTTTGTTACAACTAGCAGTAATGTTCAGACATGATGTTCCCAAGAAACTGGATCAAGGGCTCGTTAGTGTTTCTCCGCTTGTTTGAGTGTGGTCCTGAAATTGGAGGTCCCTGGACCAGCTAAGAGGTCGCTTTCCCCCTGAAGGGAAACCACAACGGTGCAACATCAACTGCAGCCAGCCCATGCCACCTTTGTGGCTGCATCACTCCTGGCCAGCGTCGTATTGAAATGCCCGCGGTAGACGGGAAAACCACCAGCCAGCTTGCTCTGAGAAGCCGCGAGAGTTGTGGCACTTCATGTCACAGGACTCTGGCCTTAAAAAGACACCCAGCTAGTCCATTCCATTCCAAGAAAACACTGTTGTCAAAAAACGTGTTTGATCATCAGCAGTTGCACTAAAACTTGATGAGTCTGCTGATCAATCAACAATTATACACGTTATCCCCAGTCGTTGAAGTTTTTCACCGCACCAATCAGGAAGCAAATCCGCCTGTTTGCAGTATATGAATCCAAAACCTGGCTGGACTTTAGCTGGTGCTCGGAATCCGCCGAGACTGGTCGTCGATTTTTTGATAATTCCACCACATACCACCCTGCTGCAAGGCAAGCAAAATCAAAAGTTAAAATCCTCAGCACTTTGGGATTCTCTTTGGGATTGTCTACTGAAAATATATGAGATTATCTAATAATCCACTATCACTACTATCTACTACTACAGATAATTATCTACCACCAATCTAATAATCTACTATTTTCATCAATATTATCTAGTACTATCTACAAGTAATGGTGATGTTCGATCGCCTTGGTAGCATGTAGATGCTGTCGCTGCAGCAGCCAGGTTTTGGCCACCGCCCTGGGTTGCAAGTACACCCGCGACCACTTCGGTGCCGCATGGCCAAGCAACGTGCCCCTGGCTCCATTGGGGATGCTGTCATACAGGCACCACATGAAGTTGCGATGTTTCGATATGGTGGTTTCTCAAGCCATAGGGAACCCCTAAAGTTATGGTTGGTTTATTACCACAAGCGATTTAACCACCATATAGTTGATAATTGGTGAATGTTGGTAAATGATGGTTCACTCGTCTATTCAATCTCTATCCATGTTGGGTTATCCCTTCATCCATCTAACCGTGGCCACCATGATCTTTGCACTCGATCAATGGTGGTGCTAAATCTCAACTTTCGTTGCCTGACCGTGGCTCAATTCTATAATACAGCTGGTTTCCTGCGCCTAAGAGGCAGGACGGTGTCCCGTTGTGCAAATGAGCAATGTCAGTAGGGCATCCTGCCGTGCCCTGCGATCATTCTCAATGCATCACAGGCTGCTTCAACTGGATCAAATATGATCGAATCATCCGAATATGATGCATAAATTTCTTGAAACCAAAGAATAGCATGTTCTGAGCGGATTTCCTTGACACATTTGGCACTGCTCAAATGGCCTGCTAACCTGTCCAAGGAAACCTGATGTTTTCTGCCGCTTCGGTGCTGCCATCTTCAGAACGGCTTGACTGGACCTACACGTGGCAGTGCACCAGTCGAGGAGCACATCCGAGTACTTCACCAATAGGAATTTCCGGCACACCTTTGCGTTATCTGGGGAAAGATAAGTGTTTCCAAAAGGAGTTCAAGGGAACCCTAAAATTGGCTAGTTCATGATTACAAATGGCTACTGTAAAGGATGATTTGGGGGTACCCCTATGGCTTGAGAAACCCAGTGGCACCAGGAACAGATTGAACACTCAAACTTGTGGCAGCGTCAACTGCTGTCCACACTGCCCGCTCAGCTACTGGGCTTTGAGCTGGGATTGTTGGGCTGGGGCAGTTTACAGTGGATTTTCTAAGCATCATTCATGTGGGTGTTTCTCAAAATAGGGAACCCAAATATTGTATAATATTGTTGTTTATTATTTATTACTGTACATGCTTAATCTGCTTTGAAAAAATTGGTTTCCCTATGCTCGGGATGCGAATGGTGGAAAATCACCTCGCAACTAACCCAGCGCTGCTGTCAATCGTCAGCGGCAGTTTGTGCAGGATATGAACAGGACGAATAGTGGTGAATCGCCCATACCTCATACAATCAACAATTGACCAATATTAAGTGACTAAGCACAATCAGCTATGTTTAACCATTCTCTTAAGTTACTTGGAACCGGGTAGGGCCCCAATGTCCCCAGATACCGCCGCAAGCATCGATGCACCTCTTCCCGCAGGAGGGTTGACCCTGAGGTACCACTTGGCAAACCTCAGCGTTGGCGCCGCACGAAGCTGGTCCACAAACAGCTGAAAAATAGTCCACCTTTGCATCCGCTTAGGCCCTGCCCCAAATCCCATGCTTATCATGCTTGCAGAAAACCTATGGGAGGATGTGTTTTGGCAACAAAAGATAAGAACAACATATTCAACAATGGTGTTGTTTCCCAGCAGGTGCTTGTGAGCATCCTTGATCGAGGTAATCTTGGGCCACTTGCTCAGACCTTTCTTTTGCTAGGATCCCTGTTGTTAGCCGCGGAGGTCTTACAACGTTTTGTTTCTTAGGCCACAAGTGGCTGGCTGCGCTGGTGGCTCCAAGATGCTGAAGTTCCTTGTGTGGGACACCCTCATGTTGTGTTAGCTTGCTTCTCCTCGATCAGCCAGGGAACCAATAGGAATCGATAGGCTACATGGCACACGCATGGATTCTACCAACACCACGTCGTCTTGTTTTCTCACCTCGTATACTCTGAGGAAATGCATATTGCTATCGGCAGCACACCAGCACCTATATCATATGTGACCGTGTGTCATTTCACATCCATTCATGTGTATGTGCATACCCGTGGTTTGTACCTGCAACGACCGTTTGAAACAATCAATCTGTTCATCCGATCCGTGAATCATGGAACCCGTCGAAGTAAAACCCAAAAATGATGTACTGGGTGGTTACTACTAGTACCATCAATTCTGGATGATTACTAGGAACAGTAACAACGGTATCGTTCAGTAAACATTTTGGAAAATGATTAGATACACAAATATATATATATATATAATTGGATCATGCCACACCGAGACCAAAAATTGAAGGCCACAGCATGAACACCAAATCATCACGACATTGGAAGCCACAACTCGACGCTAGCCCAAGTCGGACTACGAATTTTTGGTTTCAAGAGACTCGAGCAAGTCGATGACACCATTTTTGTCTTCATCCACCTTGCATGAGTCGACCGTCCACAGGGTTTTTTAATTTCTTTTTACCAGATTTTCCCCGTTGGATGATGATATTTCAGGGATGATGTCTCCCAACAATCATATGAATTGTAGACTGTAGACATCTGTAGACCATGCACAAGTGCCCAAGCCGGCCGAGTTTCTTCCACCTAGACCGCCCATAAGTGTCCACATTCGCCAAGTCACAAAGGGGATGAAGGGGACATGAAATGAGCCTCTTGCAGAATTGTGAATACCGTGCCTGGTTATCTGCTAACAATAGAGGTTCAATCATATGGATAACCATGAACTACAACATCATCGTCATACCAGCCATCGTCATAGTGACCATACGTGATATGATGCTATAATTTATAATCAGTGCCAGTGAGGATGGGTTGAGGAACTGCAAAAGATCACCAGTATTAAAGATGTCCTGTACCTTGGTACCCGCGGCCCTCGTGACAGGCAGCTGAGTGCGCCACACACGGCACACCCAGCTGAATCTATCAACCAGGAGCTACATATCAAGCATGATTACTTGCATGCTGGTAAGCCATATGGCGAGCTGGGTCAATATTAATCAAACAACTTTCATGGGGGATAAGCAACTAATAATAGGGAAAACTGCCTGGTTAATGATCGGGAACCAGGGGTACAGGGTGAACTGACCCACTGCCATATCCAGCTGTTCATTGCTAGTACTATCATTTTGACGCTGATCTCCAATCATCAAATCGATAAGAATACACGAGAATCATGAATACACAATGCTGGCAATAAGCAATAGTATTTTTTACCAGTGTTCCCTATCACTAATATTCTTTATTATTCCTGTTCCCACTCTTGTTTGATCAATCACCAATGGTAAATCAGCACCTGTTCCCTATCAAGACCCATCAAATCACCGTTGTCTTTCTGAACATTCATTGGTCGTTGCTATTGAAGCACCATCCATGCTTCCACCATCGAATCCCCATCGAATCTCTATCAGTGCTATGCAACATTGCTGTTCCACTCTCCACTCAGAAGGTCCCAGCTAACTGGTGACATTTACCATAGTGACTAATGTTGACCTATGATTAATAAACTGACCCTGAATAAAGCTAACCGATCCCCTGAACAAAATTATAAACTGACCCTAAATAAAGCTAACTGTTTTTCATTGGGGATGTTTTTGCTGATTCTACGTCATTGATTTTGGGACTTTGGATCCTAAAAGCTGATGATGCTGACCATTAATAAAGATAGCCATGCTGGATATCATTGAGCTTCATTGAAAAATTGCTACCAAACCAATAGTCAATTTGATTAATGAATCCCAAAACTGCTCTATCAAATCCCTTTTTAAATTCCCTTCTTAAGAACTATCGAAAATCAAGCAAAAATCAACCTTCAAAGGGTACCCCCCATGAAGTGCCTTAGCACTAATTAGAGGCTGACCCTAAATAAAGCTAGCTCCTTGCCCTCCCCATAGAAAATTTGCATTTCTGGTGAATGCTTCTACCAACTAGTTGCCTTTACTAATTACTATAAGCTCACATGTGCTCATTTGATTTCCCCTTAATAGATCTTGACCTCTAATAAAGCTAACCATGCTGGATATCATTGAGCTTCATTGAACGATAGTTACCAAACCAATAGTCAATTTGATTAATGAATCCCAAAACTGCTCTATCAAATCCCTTTTTAAATTCCCCTTTTAAAAACTATCGAAAATCAAGCAAAAATCAACCTTCAAAGGGTACCCCCCATGAAGTGCCTTAGCACTAATTAGAGGCTGACCCTAAATAAAGCTAGCTCCCTCACACACCCATAGAAAATTTGCATTTCTGGTGAATGCTTCTACCAACTAGTTGCCTTTACTAATTACTATAAGCTCGCATGTGCTCATTTGATTTCCCCTTAATAGATCTTGACCTCTAATAAAGCTAACCATGCTGGATATCATTGAGCTTCTCCTGATGGCTGTTCCTGATGGCTGTTCCTGATGGCTGTTCCTGATGGCTGTTCCTGATGGCTGTTCCTGATTGGGGCTGGCATCTAAATGTGCTGTATTGATTTGCTGGATTCCTGGGTTTCTTATCAACCCCTGTTATCAACTCTTCTTATCAACCTTCCGTATCCATTCTTCAGAAACAATTGGATTTCCTAGATTCTGCATTTTAGTAAAGGTTTTAAATTGTGCAATTTAAAAGTCTTTATTAAAAGCAAGTTACATGTTCAATTCAGGATTATTTGAGGGCAAAGAGGGGGGGGGGAGGGGGGGGGGGCTGTTTATTAATCAGAGGTCAACATTATCCCCGCTGGTGAATGAAACCATGGTGATAAGTTATACGGCTACCACGGTGACACTCACCTTCTAGGGCTATGCCTACCATGACCTACCATGGGCACCCAAAGGTGGCCTCACCTGTGTGGCGCGTCGCGTCGCGTCGCGTCACCAAGGCGCTTCTTCCCACAGGATTCGGAACCGGGACTCGACCACCTGCAAGGTAGCGACTGAGTTCATCAACCATCCCATGCCATCCCATAGCATCCCATCCCATACCAAATAACTGGTTGGTCGATGATGGGTTTCAATCAAAATTGGCCAACAAAGTGTTCCAAATAACTGGTTGGTTGGTTTCAATTGAAATGCTTGGAACATAACAACAATAACAACAGATGTGATGGTTTGAACATGTCCGTTGGGGAAATTCATCATCCCAAATACTCAGTTGCTGGTTGCTTTCATGGTTGGGAAAATGGTCGGGAAATTCATGATTTCAAATCATATTAAAATCATTTAACATCAATGAACATGTTTCCAACCAAGTGATTCATATGGGCTAGATTGGGCCAATCACAATGGTTGATGGTAAATGATTCTTCGTGACAACCAGTGGTGATCAGTTAACTATGGCTAATCATGTGTTTAATAGGGCAGTGATGCATAGCTGCGAGGGACAATGACTGATGCAGCAACGGCTACGTAACCATGGTTGGCCATAGGGGTTGAATTGTCAATACTCTAAGACTCTAAGGATTATCAACCGCGTATCATGCTTTGCTTTGTAATCAATCATGCAAAGTAATGGCTAGTGATGGCCAACCCTGGGATGATAATGATTACTCAGGGCGCTTATAATGGCTAGGCTAAGCAACAACATTCAATAGCGTGTGATCTACAATTCAAAACGTACAATAATGGGCAACATGGGTGTGGATGCCACTGGCAATACAGTGGTTGATGATGGTTATTGACGCCGCAGTGATGCACATCTGCGCAGAGTAACTGGTAGCGAACCATGGGTGGTTCGTTCAGCCACCTCGGAAGCTCGGAGGATCGCCATCACTACAGTAAGTCACATGCAATCAATCAGATCCAAGCAGCGTGAATATCTACTTCCAGGTCATAGGCCACCATTTTTTGCATGATTAGTCACTGGTTGGTGACCTTGAACTAAATGAATAAAGATGGATACTGATACAGTAGTATCACCAACCGTGATGATGATTAAAACTGGTCGCTAGCCATCACTGATGATGAAAAACGGTTACCAACTGGCTAGTATCACCAGTATGTGCACTTTGAAGATAGGTGCCTGGTGGCAATGGCATTCGAACATGTTGATTAACGACAATTATCACGCAGGTTCAACTAGCATGTGGAGAACCGCCACTCTAAATTGCAACACCATCCAAAGGTGGGTGTTTGATCCAGAGTGGCAGGGTGCCGATAGGTTTTGTTTGCTTCAAAGTTAGCAGTTAGCTCAACATAGCTCAACCACATCAACCACAAAAAAGAACACAGTTCATGGTGACATCCCAAGCGAACAGCTCGCTCTCTCACCAACATGGGGGTCATCCCCGAAGGTGGACCTTAAAGGAGCAAAATTGGCCAAAAAAGAAGAAATGGCAATGACAGCACTCGTACTACGAGTCGCAACCACCATCAACATCATCATCATCAACAATCAGTCGGTGCCGTCAGCCCAAAAGGCCTCTGAAGGGTCGATTCCAACAAGGCCGGCATAGCAGGCCGCAAACTCGAGCTGGTCCAGCAAACCACTCCTGAACCACAGTGCGAGGTCATGCGATCGATCAAGGAACAACCTGACAAACCCACGGGGTCTCCAAGGGTTGCCGTCTTGACACCGCAAACTGATTACTTGCCTCAAGCTGCCATGTCAAACCGACCAACCAACCCAACCAACCCGCCTATCAACCAACCAGCTGGTTTTACCCACCAACCAACCTCCCAACCCAACCAACCCACCTA
The DNA here is from genome assembly GCA_009767595.1 of Symbiodinium kawagutii. NCBI lineage: Eukaryota > Dinophyceae > Suessiales > Symbiodiniaceae > Symbiodinium > Symbiodinium kawagutii. Next base: position 170,101 of record VSDK01003052.1, on the reverse strand, counting down.
TCAACCAGCCGGCTACCAACCAACCCCCCAACCACCCAAGCAACCAAAACGTAAACAAGGCTCGAATCTCTGTCAGCTCGTTCGAAAGCGGATTTGACTCGCTCGACCTCAGCTGCTCAGCTGAAAGGGTTGTCCATAGCCATGACGGTATCTGTGTTTTTCCGATGTGTTTCTTGCCTCCAAGTGAGACTTGGAAATGAATGCTGTCAGAAATTCGTATAGCAAAGATTGAGTCCATCAATGATGATACTCCCAAGCCATGGCCAGTTCCAATGGGAACACTACCAATCATAGGGGCTTACAGAGGTACACCATTTCTGGACAAGCCCGTATCCCAGTCAAAAAGTTAGAAATGACCTTTTTTGGGGCTGCTTGGAGGTTAGTGATGGACAAGCCCGGAAGGCCATAGTCCTGTTATCGCTGCCATTTGCGTCATCTCTTCGTTGCTGTTGCTTTTGTTGTTGGTCTTCTTCGTCCATATGGTGGTTTCTCAAAACAGGGGACCCCCCCGTCGTTCTTTTTTGGACTATTTATATATGATTTATAACAATAACACTAGTTAAAAATAATGACACGAACAACAATAATAAAGTATGAATAAAGCAACCATTTCTGGGGGTTCCGTGTTTTGAGAAACATGAACCATCCATTTTTTGGGGTACCTCCTATGGCTTGAGAAACCACCACATCACCGGTCGCCCAACCATCAACCAACCGGTGCCAGCTGGTGCTGCCCAGGAACATCGCTGATGTGATAGCCCTGGTTGCGGCAGAAGTGCCGCACGCGGCGCTCCTGCGCTTGCCGCGCTCGGTTGATAGCGGTTGACAGTGGCTCATGATGGTTTATATGTGGCGGTTCCTCAAGATAGAGGACCCAAATCTTCCAATCTTACCAATTTATGGTAGCAAGCCAACCATAACTTTGGGGTTCCCATATATTGAGAAAATGTTGATAGTAGTCAATGATGGATGATAATCGATGAGCATCAACAATCATGGATAATCAATGATGGTTAACAGCAAAATCTTGGACCACGTTTTATCATGGATGCTAACCGCCAGCAACCACGAGTAGAGATGATGAAAACAGAATAGACCACACTTAAAGCATCAAGTTGTCTTCCAGCTGAACGGCGGCGAACTGGGAATGGAATAATATGAAGCCAATGATTGTGTTCCAGCGAAGGTACCCAACCGGGTCCCAGGGTGCCTGTTGGCCATACTTGGTCAATAACGATTGATGAATCACTTGTGAGGCTGGTGGAAGAAAATGGCAGGTGAGCATCTTATTCTACAATGTATTGTGGTGGAGAGAAAGGGCAGGTGAGAATGTTATTCATCAACTATAATTCTACAATGTGTTGTGTCTAGTCAAAAAGTATAATCATCACAAGTATCACCCATATCAGCTCTGTTGATCCAAGCTAATATTTCCTAATCTGAAACAGACCGCGAACAGCATCAGCCAGGACATCAAACAGAATTTCGTTATATTTCACCAACTCCAACCTCAAAAACAGCAAATTGACGCGTTTCCTCAAGAATGCTATTTTCCTTTGCAAATGCCCTCAAACGATGGCTTCCGGCTAGGCTTCAGGTACTGAATTTCTCGATAGCTCCTTCTTAATCAATCTGTTGGCGACATACAGTTTTTGAAAATTTCTCTGTTGTTCTTCTTGTCATTGTTGGCATATAGTGTTGTCGTTATATATTGTTATTGTTGCTGGTTTACCCCTCTAGAAATTACAGTCGTTGTTCCTATACTCTGGTTGATACGGTTGTTGGGGGACTTTGTCCCCTATTGTTGCTGCTGCTCTGGGATTGGTCGACTGTTGGCAATGTTTTTTGCATATTCCTCTGTTGTTTTTTGGTCGTTGTTGATTGTGAATGACTATGACGACATGTGTTTCCTGTTTTTGTTGGTTTTGCTGATTGCCGAAGCTATTTCCAGTGACTTTCCTTGTTTTTGTTGATTCTTGCCGATTGCCACGGACTCTTTACAATATCTTTTTTCTTGCTTTTTGTTGGTTATCATTGATTCTTGATGCACTTCCCACCTCCCGACCTAAGACTGTCGTGGAACTGCTAAACTTATGTTTGATTGGTTCTATAATTGACTGCAAGTTTATGGCCAACTAATGGTTGAGTAATGACCAATGATGCTTAATTGATGGCTAATCAAAAGCTATTCATACTAGTTTAATGGTTGAGGAATGGTTAAATTAATGATTCATTGATGGCTGATGAATGATTAAGAATGGTTACAATGGCCAATTCATGGCCAATTAAATTAATGGCTGGTTTATGGGTATTCAATGCTGAATCAATGGTTCATGATGCCAAATCAATGACTAGTTGATTGCTATTTTACGGTAAATTAATGGTGGATTCATGTTTAATGACGGTCAACTCATGGCAAATCGATAGCTTGCAATGGCGACTAGATGGGTTGATTTACTCTCTCATTATACTCATTATGCAACCAACGGCTCAATATCCTGTGTATGTACGTGTATGTAGTATGTGTATGGGACAATCTTACGGTGAGTGCAGGATTCTATGGCAAGCGTTCTTCCCCTTGAAAAACATATTTCAAGACATGGGGATCCATACGGCATGGCATGCTATTCCCATTAACCCCAGCCTGACCCATCCGGCAATGCTCCCATGTTTCTCAGTATAGTGTGACCATGGAAATCACCCGACCTTATTCCTTATAAATAATAGTTCAAACATGCTATAAACAAATATCATACAACTAATTAATAGCTGATAACTTATAACTTATGAATATATAAATTAATATCAAGTTCTTTAATATCTATTCTTCAAATAACTACAGTATCACTTTGAACACCACTATGGCTTGCCAAATACAACGCGCTTTATAATATGACGGCCATAGGATGATCAGCTCCCCTGTCGAATGGTCGTTCCGTTGGGCGAATCTGCTCGGTGCTTGTTGCTTCGAGACGCCTTCATCGGTGGCTTGGCTGCTTGGTCGGCTTGCTTGGCTGGTGGATCGTTCAACCGTAGAGAACTCATCGTTTATAGTTGTCAAGAATTACACTCTGGTGAACTAACCTGGCAATGGAAAATCCACCATTTATAGCTGATTTCCTAGGGTTTTCCTAACAAAACGGTGGATTTTCCATTGCCATGTTAGTTTACAAGAGGGTAGGTGATTGACATTGATGCACCAAGATCCAATCAAATGAATCATGGTTGAACGATACGGATTGTAAAACTACCAGCAGTGGCTGTCAAACTGCTGGCGATCGGCAGTGCTACAACGCCCAATTCATTCACCAATCAACCTTGGGGGGGTCAAACTCTGCCGACGCAGTCCGATACCACCTGCTGCTACACCATGGCAAATGTTAGCATTCAAGCGATGGGAATCATCCAAAAATAGTGGTTTCTCAGAAAAGAACCCCCAAATCATCCAGTTTATTCACCACCATTGATAATAATAAAATGTAATAAACCAGCCATTTTGGGGCTCCCTATGGCTTGAGAAACCACCAAATGGAGAATTCTGCAGTTGCTTCAGAGGGTAAGCTCCATGATGACACCTCCCAGCTGCCCTGGACCCGTCCAGCGGATCTGGAACCATGATCTCCTCGTTCCATTGATGGTTGTTGTACCTCGGTCATCAAAACATGTGGCATTCACAGTTTTTTTGAAGCACGTAGTTTAGTAGTTTTTAATAATGATTGATTAGTGGTTAATAATGGCTAAGACTGATACTCAGCTGGTTGGTGGTTTTTGAACCCCTATGAAAAATATTAATCAACAAACAATTTGTTAATAATCACTAGGGAAAATAACAAATATCAATCGAACCGCCAACCAGTTTTTGGTATAGACAGGAGTTATACGTCCGTGTCCATCCATCACTGAAATAACAACCATTGCCGAACCCACTGACCATTGGCTGCTTATACCCCTCAAACGTAAATCGTTTTGTACGCAACCAATCTCGGGTACAGCCCCAACATGACAATTCACAGGTGGCTCGTAGTTGTATCATCTGTCAGTTCCAAATCTCGGCCAACAAAAATCGTGGCCAACAAACCAGCATCTGCAATATTAGCCACGAATTAAGTATTAATCACTTGTCATGAATACTAGTCCTCCTTAAGTATCACTACATCTGTTGCCATAAACCAATCAATAAATGTTAGCAATCGTCAATACCTCATACATAACTCCGTAATTATCAATTGATATATGACTTATGAGATTATGGAGTTATTAATCATGAGATTATGGCTTACTCACTCCGATCACCTGGCAGGCCAATACCTAACATATCCTAATATATCATACTAGCTATTAGACCAACAATCAAACTGCATGGCCTGCAGTTTGCCCACTGCTCAGCCCGGGACCATTCAAAAAATTCGTCCTCGGAGAGACACTTCTCCTGCACACAAGGCTTTCCCCAAGGATCCAGAGCCCGACCGTCAGCCATCAACGACTGGTTTTGGTTGGGAAACGTTTCGCCATCCCGAAAAGGTACGCGCAAGTCAATCAACTGTCCCAATTGTTGGGAAAAACATGGAAAAATGATGAAAACCAGCAACTACAGTAGATGAATGATTCTCTCCATTTCGCTGAAGGCCATACCCAGATCATGGAGCCAACATGACCTATCCATTGAAGCCTAATCTGTCAAAGCTGACTGCCACAAAAGCAGGGGTACCACCATGGACAGGCCCTGTTTGAGCCGCTTAGAAGCCCTCAGTTTCACCAGCCTGGCAGCTCACATGGGCCTTTCCCAAGTGCTTTCTCCATAGGAAACACTTGTCGTCCCAACCCATCTTGGAGGGTCTCGCTGCTGATTTTTGGATGATTTTGGTTGGTGGTGCTTCCAACATTTCTTCCTGTGGAAGAGCGCAAACGCGTGGATATCATTGGATCAATGTCAAGGCCCGCGGCCGCCCGGGTGTTCTGAGGTTTCCAATCACCGTAGCATTATCAAGTTGATGATTCATTCACCACCAACGGTTGTGTAACAAAGAGTGGTTCATTTGTCAATATGTCTCAATGTCTGTTGACAGTCAATTCATACTTGACCATTGCCAATCGCGTTGTTTGTTAAAAGATAGTCGTTGACGATAAATAATTTACACGTTAAGGGCCATTCATTCATCGTGAAACGTTCATTCGCAGGCATCATCAGCAATATCATGGAGTGGCACGCAGTGATTGCTATCTCCTACTGCCACAAGGATCAAAATCCTGGACGAGTTTCTGATTATTTGGTTTCGTGCTGCATGGCAGCTTATCATTCACCACGAGAGTATCGTCATTGGTATGCCATTGGTACATGGGCGCCCAACAAAGAAGTGCAGCTGGACTTGTTTGGCCATTTATGGAACGTTCACCAGGGGTGCAGGATAGCTTTCTTGCTGTGGTTCAGGCCCAACGACAGGATGGGTGTAGCTGCAGCTTTTCCACACTTTGATTGGTCAGAGATTATTCCTTGTAACACATCATTCCGAGAGGCTGAACAGTCGTTCAGCCTCCTACAACCATTTATCGCGTTGAGATCACCCGAGACAACCAAGGACACGGTGACGGTTCTACAATGCCCACCCGCCCCCAGTTCTAGTCCTTGGGCCATTCAGGATCAAGCAAGTGACCCAACGACTGGTTCTCCTCCAAACCACTGAAATCACCTCAGCCGCCGATGTCAAATGCTGAGCTGATTGCCTCTTTGGATCAAAATGCCTTGTTGTGAACCCGATGATGCGAAATTAACAGATGATCAAATGATAGGTCCATGGTGATTGATTCTCCCTGGTGGATTCCCACGATTTTCGGGTTGTGATTCCCGGTGAAGGGACCCCGCTGTGATGCTTTCCACGCTTCGCCTCAAAACCCAGCCACGCCTCTGTGCCCGCCATGGCAGCCATCGATGCGAAGATTTCTTGCCACCATCCAAGGCTAGAACCATGCGAAACATAAAGCATGTGCATATCCACACACACACACATCCACCATCATCCACCATCATCCACCATCATCCACCACACATCCACGACACATTCATCATCATCCACCCTCATCTTTTTTCATGCACTGGGGTTCACTTCTACAGCAATCATCAACCTGTCACCGCTCTGCGCCAAGTTGCACAACCAAATTCTTAGGGCTTGAAGCGGTAGGAGCTCAGCCTGGTATCTGGGGAGATCCATTCGAAGTTCAGTTTAAGCACCATCAGTTGAAGCATAGCTGGTGAGTTCTTCCATATTCATATACAATTAAGATGGATCTATGGATCAACATATAGGGGGTTCTTAACATGGGCAACTTACAGGGGCTTATTAATATGGATCCAACATTTACCATCAAATCATTTTTGTTGCTTGTTATCCCCTGACAACACTCGTTAGCCCATACCATGAACCAACTCGTCAACCATAGGTTCACACTATTGTTTACTATCCATAGCTACCTTGTAAACATCCTAAGTCTTGCAGTTGGAACCAGCTGCGAAGTTGCACCATCAGTTTTTGTCACCCATAGCCGGTGATTTACCAATACAAATCTGGCAGGGTTGTTCTCATAGAATACCTATCAATGCATAAATGTACATCAATATGGTTCTAAGACAGTATTTTCCAACCAACTATGGACTGGCGAACCTATCATTGCTCATTTTGTGAGCATGTCAAGGACGCCAAACATACACTATTCGCATGTTCACAGTTTCCGCCATGTTTAGTGAGTTGGATTCCCATGTTTGCTTCTTTAATGGTTTACAATAGAAACATTGGAAAATAAATACGTCTGAGCTTAACTTGTAATGAAGAGCCTCCCGAAAATGATCATATTGAGTCCAAACACAGTTGTTTGTTTTTGGATGTTTGTGGTGGGTGCCGCCGTTGCCGACCTCCGTTTCATGTCTCCAAATGGCAATCGAACTGCGATAGTTGAAGCAAACGATTCCAAAACCGATGAAACTGCACACCTCTGGTAATAGGCAGCGATCCTCATGACCCCTGTTAGTCGTTCCCCACCTGTTCTCCGTCCAGGGAGTCGTTGTGTCTTTGGAGCGCTGTCTTGTAATATCCCATGATTCTCCTCACTTCCTCTTCCTCAGCGAAAATTGCCACAAAATCTGGGTCGAATCGTGGAAGGGGAAGCGAGTTCACTCAACAGATTCTTGCGGGTTGACCAGTTCATTTGAAGTCAAACTGCTCGATGGACCAGTATCAACGATTACCCATGGTTCGCGATGCCATGACTTTCACCTCTGACAATGTTTGGTACTGAACCCCCCCAGATTTTGTGGCGCTTCCTAATGAATGCCACCAGCCAGTGACCTGATCCATGAAGATCCCTGTGTGGAAGGTTATGGGGATCCCTGCACCCCCGAATCTCCACGCGGGGCGGCACCCCACTCATTCACAACCTCATAGCCTCAGTTGCTGAATGTCAACGATAGAGTTTAGAGGAAGGATTGGTAGTAAGCCCAATGCATGGTGATGCAAGGTGCATGTGTAGAAAACTGACAACAATCGACTGCCGATTCGCGCCCTTCTACCAATCCCTTCACCTCAGCTCGCTAAACTGGATTCTCCCTCCAGCAAGGACGTCATGATTCACCATCGCTCAGGGATAAAGACCCGGAATCAAATTTTACTAACCATTGATCTTAGGCACAAAATATTCAGGGGAATTAGTTGGGATATCAGGTGCAGCAGATGTTGAAGCCCCCCTTCCAGTTTGGCTCAAGGTGTGGCCCTGATTCCCAATGCTTCTCAGTTGCGCTGCTGAAAGCGAACCTCTTCTTCAGTCTAAGAACACCTGAGCTCAACCCTGCGAACTTCCCCCCGAAGATTTTTCAATGCGGCTTGATTCCGTGCGAAAATGCCACGAGCAGAAGATCAGGATAATGTCTACAAAGGCGTGTAAATATCACATACACACCTTGCATGTGCGTCCATGTGACACGTGTGTGGCGAACAACGGAATTATCAGCTTTTGTAACGCCAAGTTGAGTCCCTGGCGGGCTTCTATTGGCTCCTGTCCATCGAAGCAGCCGGCAATCGATCACTGAGGACCTATCAAAATGTGCTCGGTGATACGATATGATTCGTTGGCTATCATCTCATATATCCCACAAATATATGGGTTAGATTATCAATATGATCTTGATCAAAAAATGGCATATACAAAAACAATCTGATATGAACGATATAACCCGTAGAATCCGTTACAATCGAATGGGTGATACTACTAATGTTATCTTGGTATATCTTGGTTGTATAATGTTATATACTAATGTGTTTGGAGGGTTCTTAAAATAGGGGAACCCCAAAATGGTTGGTTTATTACTAGCAACTACCAGTGATTAATAAACTGGGTGACAACTGGGGTCCCCTATGGCTTGAGAAACCACCATGTGCTTGATGGCACTAGATCTGACTCACTGAATCGATGCAACATCAGATCGGACTGGGTCCTACCACCCTCCTCCGCACCGCTGTGTGGCCATCTTGTTCATCAAATGGAAGGATGTTGTCAGTAACAATACATGACCAAACGCATACGAAAATCTACAGTTCTGCTGTAGTCAAAATGAATCAAATACAATCCAGAATGATTTCATTATCTTATAGAATAATGTGTGTATAAAAAAAATAATATGTGACTATGTATAACTATGTATAACTCAAAACTTTTTGACGTATGGTATCATGTGGTGTCCAACCAAAACCCACTCCAGTCATGGCCTCACAGCCGACCCAGCTGATCTGTGACAAAATTTGGAGCCGGGCAATCAACCATCATCCACTGCCATTTGCCATGACAGGCCGCTTTTGTTTGGTCAAGATTCCCCCTTAGCATCACTATCATCATCATCATCATCATCATCA
>VSDK01003052.1:103707-156207 GCA_009767595.1 Symbiodinium kawagutii | reverse complement strand
AGTGATTTAACCATTGCTAACGATTAATTCAGCAATTTGTCGTTGATCCATTGGCATGGCGGCCACAACGCGAAGGACCGCACGGCGCGAAACGAATCAGAACTGGAACCCCTTCTGGTGCCGTCTGACCCTACTTGGCTCGGATTCAGCTGGTTCATCTGGGGATTTCAGAATCCCTATGGTGCTTTCTCAAAATAAGTTTGATACTAGTTTTATAATTAAAGGAAACACTTAGATAACGGATTGCAATGTTTTTTTGTTTTTATAAGGGATTTTACCCCCAAATATGGTTTTTATAAGGGATTATAGTGCTTCATGATAGGGGATAGCAACCAACAATAAGACTAATATAGTGCTTTCTCAAGTAGGGGTACCCCCAGCTATCCTCCAGCTTAACCATTTGTAGTAAAAAACCAACCATAGCTTTGGGGTCCCCGTCACGACTTCTGACTTGAGACCCAAACAAATCCAACGACTATCACCAATGATCAAATTGTACAATTTATGGTAGTAAGCCATTCATTTTCGGGTACCCCTAAATCATCCTTTAGTAACCACTTCGAGCAATGAACCACCCAGGCTTCCCTACGACTTGAGAACCACATGGAGGTTCCCATCGTAGCCCCATGCTGTGCGCCAGGACGATTTCGCATGAAATGCGCCTGAATGCACCGAAGGACATGCGGACCTTGGAGGAGCTAGCGCCGCCTTTGCGAGCCTCTGCAGCGCTGGAGGGTGAGGGTGAATGGCTGGTGAATGGCTGGTGAATGGTTGGTTAATGGCTGGTTAATGGCTGGTTTAAGGCTGGTTGGTGGTCGATGCCAATCCATAATGGTTGATGATGGCTAGTTGATGGTGAAGTGATGGTGAAGTGATGGCTAGTGATGGTGGTTGATGGTTGATAATGGTTTGATGATGGGCAAATAATGGTGAATATTCGACAGTTTCTGGCTAATGATGGCCCATTAATGATTCATAATAAGTTTATGGCCATTGATGGTAAATGAATGTAAATGATTATGGTCTTTGGATAACAATGCTTATGTGTGATAAGGATTAATGCCGGTCAATAACCTTCAATAATACCAGCCCCAGGCAATGTCAGCAAAAGTCCAGCTGTGGTTGGAAAAATCATGAAAAATCCTTCACATTGTCTGAGAGACTATAATGCAAAAAATGGCAAACGTGTCAGTTGGAGAACGCTGAGGAGACCACGTCCCCGTGGCAGCCCCTTGTCGTTTGATTCGTATGCTGAGGTGCACTGTCGTGTAGTACCATGTCCACCTGCCGCCCACCGTGAGGTGAATGGAGATTTCTGAGGTCACGTTCAGCCATCCATCCGTTCTGTTGCCCAATGAACTCTCCAAGGCATGCAACCGAATCAAGGGACCGGCTGAACCGTTCAACAGATTCCAAGCGGACTCCTTCGCCAGGACGCCATGCTCAGATGTCAGAGAGTTCCATTCATAGCCTCGACTACCAATGATCCTGCCGTAATAGCCGCCACCCTCTGCGTCCTGTTTGTCATGAACCACCTCGAAGGGAAAGGGCCCGCCATAGCATCATGGCATCGCACCGAAACCCCAAACACTCTTGATTCGTTTGCGACTTGCCGACACTGGTTCAACCCCAAACTCAAGACAATCCAAACTACTCACCAGCAACACGATTCTTTCAAACATGTGATGTTGTTATGTACCAGTTGCCATTGAGAATGTTTGGTCATATTGGTCAAGCGTCGTTCAAAAGCCAAAGTCATTGTAATAACCTCCCAGGCCTATCATTAGCTCGTTATTCATAATTACAGCAACCATGACCAAGTATTGCCAACCACAACAAATTCGCCATGGTTGGCAATACTGATGGTGAATGATGTGATTCATTAAAAACATGGTTCATGACAATAGCTACTGATTATAAATCACAACTAAATATCAGGACTCACCATTCTGTAACCATTATTGCTGATGACTGACAATCAATAAGTATTAACTATCAAATCAATAATCACATTGACCAGAATGAATCAGTCACACCGAAATCTTTCCCACCATGACGAATTAATCATTACTAACCATTGCTGCCGCAGGATTTCCCCTCCGCCTGGTCTTCCGACTGATCGCTTCCCGATCGAGGGTGGTACCCGTTACCGACACCTCCATTCTCTCCTGATGCTGGTGACAAAGCACGGATGCGAGCAATGGTCCATGCCACTCTAACATGGCTATGGGTCAATATTAACCAACCAATACTAGGGGGAGAACAACCAACAACAATAAGGGAAACAATGGTTAATGATAGGGAACCAGGGGTACGGGGTTTTGACCCATAGCCACATGGTTTATGATGGTAATGGATGGTTGATAATTCGATGATGGCTAGTGATGGCTAATTAATGGTGAGTACTAGACAGGTCATGGCTAATCACGACCCAAATGCTCCGTGGTGCTGGTGCCGACAGACCAGGTCAATTTATTGATACATGTTATACATGGAGTATCTGGGTAGTGGTTCACAATCGCAACAGTTGCTAACGATTTCCAACAAATGGCTTGCAATTTCGAATAATGGCAAGAATTGCCAATGATTTGAAAAAATGGCTACCAATGGTTCTTCACAATGGCTGACAATGGCTGAGATTATTTTTTCATGTTTCTTGATAGTTTGTGATTAATAAGGGCTGACAGGCGAACAATGACCAATAATGGTTCTTCATAATGGGGCTAATGATGGCTGATGATAATTCATCATACTTCATCATATTTCTTTCTAATGAAAATCTCACAATAAGTGATAGTGGTTCTTCACAATGGCCGACGGTAGCCATGTTTGTGCAATCGCCGATAGTGGCTAGGAGTGGTTCTTCACAGTCGCTGATACTGGTTGATGATGGTCCTACATAATGGTTCATGATGGCTGATGAGTGGCTCTTCAGGCAGGAAAAGAGCTGTTATTAACAGCCCACAAGTACTTGAATAAGCCCATCATGGCGAACAACAGCTGCTAGTTGCTGCTATTGGTTCATCCTAATCATCCAGAACCGTGCAAGGGGCTCGCGAGATATGCCCCATACCGCCCAGCCGCAAGAAAGGGGCATGGTGAAGATGAAAAAAATTCTCAGTTCAGGTATTGTGGACCTGGGTTGATGATGGCTAATGATGGTTGATGATGCTTGATGATGCTTGATGATTGTTGATGATGGTTGATGATTGCTGATGATGGTTGATGATGGTTGATGATGACTGTTGATTGTTGATTGTGACTGATGATGGTTAATGACGCTTGATGAATGTTGATGATGGTTGATGATGCTGGGTGATGACTGATGATGGTTGATGATGGTTGGTGATGCTTGATGATGCTTGATGATTGTTGATGATGGTTGATGATGGTTGATGATGGTTGATAATGCTTGATGATTGTTGATGATCATTTTTGATTGTTGATGATTGTTCATGATTGTTGATGATGGTTGATGATGCTTGGTGATTGATGATGGTTGATGATGCTTGATGATGGATGATGATGGTTGATGATGGCTGATACTGCTTGGTGATGCTTGATGATGCTTGATGGCTGTTGATTGTTGATGATGGTTGATGATGGTTGATGATCGTTTTTGACTGTTGATTATTGTTAGTGATTGTTGATGATGGTTGATGACGCTTGATGATTGTTGATGATGGTTGATGATGCTTGATGATTGTTGATGGCTGATGATGTTTGATGATCATTTTTGATTGTTGATTATTGTTCATGATTGTTGATGATGGTTGATGATGCTTGGTGATTGATGATGGTTGATGATGCTTGATGAGGCTTGATGATTGTTGATGATGGTTGATGTTGCTGGATGATGATTGATGATTGTTGATGATGGTTGATGATCGTTTTTGACTGTTGATTATTGTTAATGATTGTTGATGATGCTTGATGATGCTTGGTGATTGTTGATGATGGTTGATGATCATTTTTGACTGCTAATTATTGTTAATGAATGTTGATGATGGTTGATGATGCTTGGTGATTGTTGATGATTGATGATGATGATGATGGTTGGTTTTCAACTTTCCACATTAATGCCTGGTCTGGCTTTAAGAGCAGTCGGCTGGCGCGTACTACCCTCATCACAGTGGCGCGCCCCAAAAGTCAAGCGATCTTGAACGAATGGGGAAAGGAAGAATGAAAAAACGTGACCGTGAGCGAATGAGACATTGCATGGCACATAGCAAAAAACTGGAATCATGGCACCGCTGAACATGGCATCCACTGATTATGCCATGCAAATGATGTATCGAACGATTGTTGGGGTGGAAGTATAATGCCACAACTTCTGAAGCACGGGTATGCCCCCCCCTCAACTCTGGAAAGCCACGAAAGCCCTTGACAAGATAAACGTCGCCGAAACGTTTCAGCCCTTCACACAACTGATCAGGATCCCCAAGCGGATTAGGGACCCAAACTTTCAAAAGCCACCGAATGGCCTTCCTCCAAGTCCGCGACTGGTCAGCTAACGATTGTCGCCGACATCTGCTTCTCAGGCCATGACCTCTGAACCGCCCAGACCTGGTGGGGCTGCCGCCCACCGCGTCGGCTTGCCCTGGCCTCCATGCTCAGTCTATGCAGCGGTGACCATGACTTATTGACCCTTCAAAAAGAAACTGATACTTAAAGGTTCCAGGCCTTGTTCGTAGGTCATTGACAAAAGAAAGCCAACAAGATCTTCTCAAAGAACGAACCACCAGCTGTACGGTGGTCCACGCCTTATGACCTCACCGGAATTGCCCTTGAGCCAATACAGGAAGGCCCTCCCCTGGTCTACATCCAGCGGGCCCGCGGGCTCACGCGGGCTCGCAGGCTCTTACGGGCTCCTGCGCGGGCCCTCCAATGTGGGCCCATACAAGCGTGGGCCCGCGGGCGGCCCCCGGGGGCCCTGTTTGATTAGTCCAACGACCGCAAACCAAGTGGTGAACAAGCCCGAACTGCAACTACCAAAGCAGAGAGTGGTGTATGGATGGCGTGGGAGCGTTGACAGGCATAGCTAGCTAGTGTTTTCAGTTGTCATACGCAAGCCGTTTTGGCGGCGAGACTTTAGACTTGTAATACTTAGATCTAGCACGTCAATGATGAAATTTACCATTTTAAAAGCTAGGTTTTCAAATCTCGTGGCTAATTTTTTCGTGGATAGATTTTACAATCTTGATATATTTGCTATTTTCGTCGTTAGACTCCACCATTTTTAGCGGCTTGGCCTTCGCATTTCAACGGTTCGATTTTACAAAACAAATGGTGAAAGTTATTTCTTTAGGAGCTATACGAAACCATTTAGCAAGTAGATCTTGCCATTTTCGCAATTAGATTTTGCCAATCTGAGGTTAGGTTTCCCCTTTCAACAAATCTTTTACGGGCAACCACCCCAGTTTGCCCGCGCCTCTGTCGTCAGCGTCTTGGAACGTCAAATTTTTAGGGGACAAAATGCACATGTGTGACATGGACATGAAGCGTATCTTGACGGCGCGCGCATGTCCTTGACCGGTGTTTTGCTTGCATTCTGGAGACATACAACCCTAAAACCGTACAGCCCTAAAACCATAAACCCTAAAACCCTAAAACCATAAACCCTAAAAAGCAAAACGGTAAAGCCAAAAACCTAAAAACCTTTGAGAAAAACGATAAAACCTTGAAACCATAAACCCTAAAACCCTAAAACCATAAACCCTAAAACCTTGAAACTATGAACCATAGCCATAAACTATTACGAGCAAACCCCCCGGTCGCCCTGTGGGCGAACTGGGGTGTTTGCGCGAGCTTTTATTGTTTAGTGGTTAGAGTCTGCCATTTCAGCTGTTAGGTCTCACCATTTTAGTCGCTACACTTTACTATTTCAAGTGGTTAGATCATACTCTTTCAGTGGCTTTTACCATCTTAATCAATAGACTTTGCCATTTCAGCGGTTACTCTAACCATTTTGATGATTAGATCCTTCCGTTTTAGCCCTCGGATTTTTCCATTCCGACGGTTCTATCTTCCATTTCCTGGTTAGATTTTTGCCGTTTGAATAGTTATACGTCGCAAATTTATAGTTAAATAATTAGATCTTACCATTCCAGTGCTTGGAACAACCATGATAATTGCTAGGCTTTCACAATCTGGCGCTTAGATTACGCAATGTCAGCGGTCAGACTTTGCCAATCTAGCGGTTAGATCTTATCATTTTAGCGGTCACGGTTTTAGTCGTTAAACATTACAATCTCAGCGGTTATTTTTCCGTTTTTCTCTTAGACTTACTTTTTGGAAATGGTTAGACCCAACATGATCCAACCATTTTAGCAAGTAGACTTTACCGTTTTCGTGGTGAGATTTTGCCATTTAAGTGGTCAGATCTTACCATTTGAGCCGTTGGACTCTAACATGTCAGAGCTTAAACTTTACGATTTTAGAATTTAGACTTTTCATTCTAGCGGCTATACTTTACAAGTTAAAGAATCATACACACACCAAAAAAAATCTGAATCTCTCCAAAAAAATGCTCCGATTGGAACCAATTACTGGCACCTGTTCCTTTCCCATGCGGGCCCGCGGGCTCTTACGGGTTCGTGCGGGCCCCGCGCGGGCCCGCCAGTGTGGGCCTACGCAAGCGCGGGCCCAAAATGGCTACGGAGGGTGGCTGATGATGGTTGATGATGCTTGATGATGGTTGATGATGCTTGTTGATTGTTGATGATGGTTGAGGATGGTTGATGATGCTTGATGATGCTTGTTGATTGTTGATGATGCTTGAGGATGATTGATGATGCTTGATGATGCTTGATGACTGTTGATTGTTGATGATGGTTGAGGGTGGTTGATGATGCTTGATGATTGTTGATGTTGCTTGGTGATTGATGATGGTTGATGATGCTTGATGATGGATGATGATGCTTGACGATTGTTGATGATGCTTGATGATGGTTGATGGTGGTTGATTGTTGATGATGCTTGTTGATTGTTGATGATGATTGTTGATGCTTGTTGATGATGATTGTTGATTGTTGATGGTTGATGATGGTTGATGATGGTTGATGATGCTTGATGATGGTTGATGATGGTTGATGATGGTTGATGATGCTTGATGATTGTTGATGATGCTTGATGATGCTTGATGATGCTTGATGATGATTCATGATGCTTGATGATGGTTGATGATGGTTGATGATGGTTGATGATGCTTGTTGATGATGCTTGATGATGGTTGATGATGCTTGATGATGGTTGATGATGGCTGATGATGGGCGATGATGATTGTTGATGGCTGGCGATGGTATTTGTTTTTCAGCAATTCTTCAAGGTTTGTTGGTGGTTGGTCGGTGGTGGTTCACGATGCTTGTGGCTGGCCAGAGAGCCGCCTGGAGTCTGGCCTGGATTCTGCAGCGAAGTTGGGCCACCTGGGCTAACCTCGGAGCGGCTGGCAGTAGCCATGCCCCCTCATCCATGGGGAACCATGGGAATCGGTGGGGTTTTCTGGCGGTTGCCTAATCCCACAAATATGCGCAGGCCAATTAGAGACTGCTCTCACCTTGCTGACTGGCAACAGACTCGCTTGCGTCTCAAATTCTGGTTCACTTGCGTCTCGGGTTCACTTGTGCCTACCAGGATTCACTTGCGTCTCGGATTCTGGTTCACTTGCGTCTGCCATTGAAGGTCTACTTGCTCTTCCATTATCTTCATTCTCCAAATTTTCCGCCTTCCTGGCTTCAGATTCTCTGTCCAAATGTACTTACTCTTCCATTCTCCTCGTTATCTAAGTTTCCCGCCCTCCTGGCTTCAAACTCCTTGTCCAAATCTACTTATTCTTCTATTCTCTTCATTCTCTAAATTTCCCGCCCTCCTGGCTTCACACTGTTTGCCAAATTCACTTTCTCTTCCATTTTCTTCATTATCCAAATTTCCCACCCTGCTGGCTTCACACTCTCTGCCTAAGTCTACTGACTCTTGATTCTCTTCATTATCTAAATTTCCGGCCCTCCTGGCTTCACACTCTTTGCCAAAATCACTTTCTCTTCCGGCTTCACACTCTCTGCCCAAATCTACTTACTCTTCCGTTCTCCTCATTACAATATCTAAATTTCCCGCCCTCCTCGCTTCACACTCTCTTCCCAAGTCTACTTACTCTTCCATTTTCCTCATTATCTAAATTTTCCGCCCTCCCGGCTTCACACTCTCTGTTCAAATCTACTTATTTTTCCATTCTCCTCATTGTCTAAATTTCCCGCCCTCCTGGCTTCAAACTTTTTCCAATTCTAGTTACTATTCCGTTCTCTTCATTATCTACATTTCCCACCGTGCTGGCTTCACACTCTCTGCCCAAGTCTACTTACTCTTGATGCTCTTTCTGCCCCTCCTGGCTTCAGACTCTCTGTCCAAGTCTACTTACTCTTCCATTCTCCTCATTATCTAAATTTCCCGCCCTCCTGGCTTCACACTCTCTGCCCAAATCTACTTACTCTTCCGTTCTCCTCATTACAGTATCTAAATTTCCCGCCCTCCTCGCTTCACACCCTCTGCCCAAGTCTACTTACTCTTCCATTCTCCTCATTATCTAAATTTTCCGCCCTCCCGGCTTCACACTGTTTGCCAAATTCACTTTCTTTTCCATTCTCCTCATTATCTAAATTTGCCGCCCTCCTGGCTTCACACTCTCTGCCCAAGTCTACTTACTCTTCCATTCTCCTCATTATCTAAATTTCCCGCCCTCCTGGCTTCAGACCCTCTGTCCAAGTCTAGTTATTCTTCCATTCTCCTCATTATCTAAATTTCCGCCTCTCCTCCCTTCACACTCTCTGCCCAAGTCTACTTATTTTTCTATTCTCTTCATTATCTAAATTTCCGGCCCTCCTGGCTTCACACGCTTTGCCACATTCACTTTCTCTTCCATTCTCTTCATTATCGAAATTGGCCGCCCTGCTGGCTTCACACTCTCTGCCCAAGTCTACTTACTCTTGATTCTCTTCATTATCTAAATTTCCGCCTCTCCTGGCTTCAGGCTCTCTGTCCAAATCTACTTACTCTTGGTTCTCTTCACTATCTAAATTTCCACCCCTCCTGGCTTCAGACTCTCTGTCCAACTCTACTTGCTTTTCCATTTTCCTCATTATGTAAATTTCCCGCCCTCCTCGCTCACACTCTCTGCCCAAGTCTACTTACTTTTCCATTCTCCTCATTATCTAGATTTTCAGCCCTCCTGGCTTCACACTCTTTGCCAAAATTATTTACTCTTCCATTCTCCTCATTATCTAAATTTCCCGCCCTCCTGGCTTCAAACCCTCTGCCCAGGTCTCCTTATTCTTCCATTCTCCTCATTATCTAAATTTCCCGCCCTCCTGGCTTCAGACTCTCTGTCCAAATGTACTTACTCTTCCATTCTCCTCATTATCTAAATTTGTCGCCCTCCTCGCTTCACACTCTCTGTCCATGTCTACTTACTATTGATTCTCTTCATTATCTAAATTTCCGCCTCTCCTGGCTTCAGGCTCTCTGTCCAAATCTACTTACTCTTGGTTCTCTTCATTATCTAAATTTCCACCCCTCCTGGCTTTAGACTCTCTGTCCAGGTCTGCTTATTCTTCCGTTCTCCTCATTATCTAAATTTCCGCCTCTCCTCCCTTCACAGTCTCTGCCCAAGTCTACTTATTCTTCTATTCTCTTCATTATCTAAATTTCCGGCCCTCCTGGCTTCACACTCTTTGCCCAAATTTCTTTCTCTTCCATTCTCTTCCTTATCTAAATTTCCCGCCCTGCTGGCTTCACACTCTCTGCCCAAATCTACTTACTCTTCCGTTCTCCTCATTACAGTATCTAAATTTCCCGCCCTCCTGGCTTCAGACCCTCTGTCCAAGTCTACTTATTCTTCCATTCTCCTCATTATCTAAATTTCCGCCTCTCCTCCCTTGACACTCTCTGCCCAACTCTACTTGCTTTTCCATTTTCCTCATTATGTAAATTTCCCGCCCTCCTCGCTTCACACTCTCTGTCCAAGTCTACTTACTCTTCCATTCTCCTCATTATCTTAATTTTCCGCCCTCCTGGCTTCACACTCTCTGCCCAAGTCTACTTACTCTTCCATTCTCTTCATTATCTAAATTTCTACCCCTCCTGGCTTCAAACGCTTTGCCGAAATTTACTTACTCTTCCTTTTTTTTTCATTGTCTAAATTTTCCTCCTCCCGGCTTCAAACTCTCTGTCCTCAGAGGACCGAGAAGCATCGTGCATATCACAGCGTTGCAATACCCACTGGGTCCCTCTTCAGAATCCTCAAATCAAAATTACACTAGCATAGACCCCAGATAGCGGGAGCATTGCGCACAAGGATTTCCAGGGTGTGTACCATAAATTGCGTTTTGAATTGCATGATTTATTTACAATAATATTTTCATAGATCTTAGCTTGTGTATTTTTTTCCCGCCCTGCCTGCCCCCCCGTAATCTGAAAGGATTCTTCTGAGTCCAGCAGTGCAACACTTCAGCGCAAAAAGGAAATCTTTGAACATGGCCAACAGTTCAACGAGGGAGACGAAGGGGAGACAAAGGGAGACAAAGGGAAACAAGCATGAGCAGCGGCAGAGCAGCGGCAAACAAAGCACCGGTCCAGAGCCCTGCCGCTTTGTTTGCCGCTGCCCTGCCGCTGCTCATGCTTGTCTTCATTTGTCTCCCCTTTGTCTCCCTTGGCTCTGGATCGGCGCTGTGTTTGCCCCTGCTCTGCCGCTGCTCATGCCTGTCTCCCTTTGTCCTCCCTTTGTCTCCCCTTTGTCCGCTTTGTCTCCCCTTTGTCTCCCTTGGCTCTGGATCGGCGCTGTGTTTGCCCCTGCTCTGCCGCTGCTCATGCTTGTCTCCCTTTGTCTCCCCTGGACGACGAAGGGGAAACAAAGGGGAGACAAAGGGGAGACACAGGGGGGACAAAGGGGAAACAAAGGGAAGACAAAGGGGAGACACAAGGGGGACAAAAAGGGGAGACAAAGGGGAGACAAAGGGAAACAAGCATGAGCAGCAGCAACTAAAGCAACAATCCAAAGCCACAAAGGAGACAAAGAGGAGACAAAGGCAAAACAAAGGCAAAAGAAAGGGAGACAAGCATGAGCAGCGGTAGAGCAGCTGCAAACACAGCGCCGATCCAGAGCCACAAGGGAGACCAAGTGGAGACAAAGGGGAGACAACGGCGAGACAATGGGAGACAAAGGGGAGACATTGGGGAGATAAAGGCGAGACAAAGGGAGACAAGCATGAGCAGCGGTAGAGCAGCTGCAAACACAGCGCCGATCCAGAGCCACAAGGGAGACCAAGTGGAGACAAAGGGGAGACAACGGCGAGACAATGGGAGACAAAGGGGAGACATTGGGGAGATAAAGGCGAGACAAAGGGAGACAAGCATGAGCAGCCGCAGAGCAGCGGCCAACAAAGCTCCGATCCAGAGCCACAAGGGAGACAAAGAAGGGACAAAGGGCAGACAAAGAGGAGACAAAATGACAAAGGGGAGACAAAGGGAGACAAGCATGAGCAGCGGCAGAGCAGCGGCAAACAAAGCGCTGATCCAGAGCCACAAGGGAGACAAAGGAAAGACAAAGGGGAGATAAAGGGAAGACACAGGGGAGACAAAGGGGAAACAAAGGGGAGACAAAGGCGAAACAAAGGGAGAAGCGGCAGGGCACCAGCAAACAAAGCGCCGATCCAGAGCCACAAGGGAGACAAAGGAAAGACAAAGGTGAGATAAAGGGGAGACGAGAGAGACAAAGGGGAGACAAAGCAAGACAAAGGGAAACAAAGGCGAGACAAAGGGAGACAAAGGGAGACCAAGGGAGACAGGCATCAGCAGGGTCCAATAAGGGCCGATTGAAAGCCCTACCATAGAGACCATACAGAAAAAGAATCCCTTATAGCTTGTCAATTATCTGGGGAACCAAGGAAAGACAAAGGGGAGACAAAGGGGAGACAAAGGGGAGACAAAGGCAAAACAAAGGGAGACAAGCATGAGCAGCGGCAGAGCAGCGGAAAACACAGCGCCGATCCAGAGCCACAAGGGAGACAATGGGGAAACAAAAGGAAACAAAGGGAGACAAAGAGAGACAAAGGGGAAACAGAGCAAGACAAAGGGAAACAAAGGCGAGACAAAGGGAGACCAAGGGAGACAAGCATGAGCAGGGTCCAATAAGGGCCGATTGAAGGCCCTACCATAGAGAAAAAAAATCCCTTATAGCTTGTCAATTATCTGGGGAACCAAGGAAAGACGAAGGGGAGACAAAGGCAAAACAAAGGGAGACAAGCATGAGCAGCGGCAGAGCAGCGGAAAACAAAGCGCCGATCCAGAGCCACAAGGGAGACAAAGGGGAGACAAAGGCGAGACAAAGGGAGACAAGCATGAGCAGCGGCCGATCCAAAGCCACAAGGGAGACAAAGGGAGACAAGCATGAGCAGCGGCAGAGCAGGGGCAAACACAGCGCCGATCCAGAGCCACAAGGGAGACAAGCATGAGCAGCGGCAGAGCAGCCGCAAACACAGCGCCGATCCAGAGCCACAAGGGAGACAAAGGGGAGACAGAGGGAGACAAAGGGGAGACAAAGGGAGACAAAGGGAGACAAGCATGAGCAGCGGCAGAGCAGCTGCAGAGCAGCGGCAAAACAAAACGCCGATTCGAGGCCCTGCCATTGAGAAGTAAGAACCCCTTATAGCTTTTCAGCTATCTGGGGAAAAAAATCAAAGGTGGACCGCATCCAGGAATTTCAACAAGCAACAAACAGCTTCAGAAATGGTTGATCCAGGTAAATGACTAAAAGCCCCATAGTTAACTTGGAGTTTACAATATTTCACAAATATTCAACATTTTTGGAGACATAAGCGAACCCCCGCCCTTGCTGACTCAACATGAACCTCATCATCTCCCCTGCGAACCCCTAGCAACAAGCACATTTGGGTCCATAACATTCCAGAACACTAGTACTCCAAAGGATCAGCTGCGGACTGGAAGTAGCCTAGCAACACGAGACCGCTACACCCAAGCTGCCCAAAAGTGATCACAGCATATCAGCACTGTTGGCAACAACAGTAATGACCAGTGACATTCTCCACGAGAACGCTTCCGTGAAGTCGAGCTCCAGCGTTCGGCATGACACTTCCGCGAGGCACCACGCTGCCGCGGGGCAGGACACTGCCGCGAGTGCCGCGCTGCAGGACACTTCCACGAGGAAGGATCGATTGACGTTCGATGTTCGGGGCGTTGTTCCTGGAGGGAGTTCGGCTGTAGATAGCATGGGTGGCATCATGGGTAGCATCAGGTAGCCGTGTCCAATGATCAGCTGTATAGCTCCGGTTTCTGTTGTTTTCACATGCTTTCCCAAAAAAAATCAATGATAATGCAACACGTGGTTCTTTTGATCATAAGCACAAAATGCCGCCTGAAGTGACCAAAATCACACAAGTTGGTGGATGGTTGGTGGACTGTTGCCCCCAGAAACTTGTTTACACTAATTTCCAATCATTTCCAATCAAAGCTCCAAGTTGGTTGGTACATGATCAGTACTTGACCGATGCTTAATGAACGGTAGGTGGTTGATGGATGAATGGATGACAGCGTTGGCAGGCAGCTAGGCTACCCTCGCAAATAACTGCATCCTTTACGCTCTTCTCACATCACATGCATGTTTGACATTGAGCAAAAACATGAACACGAAGTCTAAGTATTCGTCATGCTCACAAACTAGAAAGCAGATCAAAACAGTGGACCGGACCTGGCATTGAATCGTCAGGATAGCCCCAAAATACTTAAGTCAAATATACTCATCATTGTGAGATCCTTGCGAACAAATCCAACATCATCAAACACTACGGCAAGGTCTGATGACTTGTTCGCTTTCTCGGAATGATCAAAGTTGATCATGACACACCGGTCACCTTCCACCCAAGGTGAAGCTGTGGCCATCACCAGTCACTTCATGGTCCGCGAACCCCTTGAGCCCAGCTTTGAGGTCCTCATTTCCCGGGAATCGGAGATGATGATTTCCACCGAAGTGCGCCTGCCACAAACGGGCGGAACTTTCGGCGACGTTGACGGGTTGAAGCATCAAGCTGCGGAAGATCCAGCTCATGACAGCAATTACCGCGTAAGAATGGTTGATAATGGTTGCTTGGTTGCAATTAAGGGTTTCTGAATCATGATTGATCATGATTGATCATGATGGATATCGATGGTAGATCCTAGATGATCCTAGTAGATCCATTCTCCCAGTTGTTCACCCGCTAAAGCGCAGGATCGCAGTAAACCGAGGACCGATTGTTTTCGTTGGTGGCCGCAGCCACCAACATCCTCGCATCATCAATCCCCGGATGGCACCGTAACTGTGATGGGGACTTGCTCCCGTGCTGAACATCTTGGAATGCTTCGTGGCAGCCCATGGCTGTGCCACATCATCTCCCACAGGGAGCTGCGAAGCTCAACCTGGTGCTTCATCATGGACCTTTGCCACCCTTTGACGCAAACTGCAACGTGTCTAGGTCTAAGGGGCTTCCATCTACAATCATGTACCCGTTCCATGAGAAACCATCGGATGGCTGGTTATGACCAAGACTATTGATGCTCGCCCTCTCACAAAAGCCATCAACAGGCCACTGCTTCCCAAGTCACTTCGTTGACAAAGTTGACACGGAAGACTCAGCCTGAAACAGCACCAGCGACTCAATGGGTCCATCTGAATTCTGCAGTTGAAAGCATAACAGGTAGATATGGAGGAGCTTTCCGGCCACAGAAAATCATCAAGGAGTCCGAAAACATCGTCCTCGATCATCTTGGGCTTAATCTCCATGGCTACAGCAACATTTGTGGGGCGTAAGAAAAAAACCGTGGTTGGTTGGGTATCCGCTAGGCAGGTCTGGAGCCTAGCTTTGGCAAGCGGCGTCCAGTCGTGGGAGTTCTTGCTACTGGTACATATATGAATCATCCTGGAGTAGTGGAACCATGCTGGGATCATGGCGGACCATCCAACAGTTTGGTGCATGGTTTAGATAATGAATAGGGGGATAGGAACATCTGCTCCAAGATGGTTTTGGCTCCTATTATAGTGGATCGCCACGCCTGGTCTTTAGTTCCGACTGCACACAAGTGCATCCAATGGTTCACCATCAACTGTTGTCAAGCATCAATTAACTATGGATTAAGCATCCGGTAAGCATCATTCACTTTACTCCTGGAAACAAACATAGACGATCCCAAACAATCCCAAACAGGGGTTTAATGATCAGTTTCCTATTGGTACAGCCCTTTTGGCAGGGTCTGCCTGTTAGTTTCCAGGGGGGTAAGCATCATTCATTAAGCGTCATACCTAACCATCCCTAGCCAATCATGTAACCGTAATTGGCCGTGAAATATCAGCCATTCATGATGAAGCATCAACTCAGCAGTCATTGAATAACCACGAATTAACCATCAATTAGCCATTACAGTAACCGTTCCTCAACCATTACTCACTCATGATCTACTCAAGCATTACTTAAGCATTACTGAACCATCACTTAAACGTTACTTAATCCTTACTTAACCAATATCTAAGCATCCATTAACCACTACTTAGCAGTGACCCCTCCGCTACCCTCGCACGACCCCAGAGGTTTGTACCTGGTCCTTTGCAGCGCTGTGGATGACATCTCTTCCCCGCGCAGATAGCCTCAGGCCATGCGCTCGGCTAAGGGTTCTTTATGGCAAATCCAGATGTTGTTGGAATCCTGAGATTATTGAGAACACCAGATGTTATGGGAATCCTGATTTGATGGCAAATCAGATGTTATTAATCCAGATGTTATGGGAATCTTTGATGTATGCACCTGTGTTATTAATCTGAGATTCATGAACTGCTTACATAGGTGCACTCGCTCAAAGTGATTCCACTGAGCACTGTTTCAATTGATTGGGACGCTACATTCTGCAGGTTTTGCACTCGACGATTCTGTCTCTCCTACCAAGACAAACTGGTTGAATGATCAAATGGCGTTCAGTAGTGGCTGCGGTCACCAAAATGCAGCAGCATGAAGCTGGGCATTGGCATGGCTGCGAGGGCATGTTGCTTTCTCGTTTCATTCAATTTCAGAAGAATATCTTACGTAAAATCAATAAGATCTATGATTGTCATTTCCCGAGTTTATAATCCGTCCCAAAAAATGCTGTCAATTGGATCATCATCGACAAAGAAATCACCGACTGAAACCACCAACAGAGTTCCGAACGGCTATCAACTGGGTTGGTTGTTTCAACCAGGATGCAAAATATGTTTGTCAACCAATCAAACATTTGTCAAGGGAAACTGAAAAGCATCAATCAAACAACCGTCTAGTAGTTGCTTAGCCATTATATGAAGTATGGTTATTATTCCCTAGTATATATAGTTGCTTATTATTCCCTAGCATCAACTACTATCATCCCCTGCAAAACCACCAGGCAGCTACTCTGCACACTGGACCAGCTTCTGTTCCCTCATCGGATTGCTGCCCAAGGGCGCTCCCGAAGGTCTCGGCCGAGTCGAAAGCGGGGCTGAAGCCGCCAGGTTTGTGACAGGGGCCTACCAGGGAGGCCGCTGAAGGAGGATCTGGGGGTCTGAAAGTATCTTACGGTTTTCTGCACTTGTAATGGTTACATAAATGATGGTTAGAACAGTTTTTGGTCAGGGTTTTAATATGTTTTAATAGTCTTGCTTGTAACGTCCAACGGCTGTGAACAGTACCGCCTCATGTTTATTAATGGTCTGAGAAGACTGGTATGGCAAGGAAACAACTATTGAGACATTGACATCCCTGTGCTACGGGAAGGACCGAGCGACGACTCCGTGCTACGCCGCTACGCTGTGGTTATGCTGCTATGAGCTCCATCATAAGCCAAAGGGTTTTTTGTTCCCATCCAGAGTGGTGAGTTAGCATTGCTTCCCATAGTTGCGCTATTCCGATAAACCTGCTGATGGTTTTCTTGTACCCCTGAAACTTTCAGAAATGGAAACCATATGAAATCATGTCGACTGACAGAATGAGCTTTGTCCACCTGGATATGGTCACTTCATGTCACTTGTTGGTCCCATGCTGTTCCATGGTCATTCCGCGAGCCCAAAGACCTGCCAGTTGCTGCCATGCAGTACGGCAGTTCCGTGCTGGTGAATCTTGTCGTATCGCTGGTGACATTCAACATGTGGTGGTTTCTTGAAATAGTAGTGCCCAAAAATGGTTGGTTTATTCCTAAAATGATCTTTAGTCGATGATTCTGGGGGGATCCCCTGTGGCTTCAGAAACCCTTATGGTTACTTCGGGCTCAGCTATGGCCTGGTACAGCTAACCATGGTCACCCAAGGGACCTCTGGGCGCTGCTCATCCAGTTGGTTTCATCGAAGGCGAACCAGGAACCAATCCACTAACAACTTCAGCACCACTGGGGCCCCAACTGGTGAACGTTGCTTGAACCATGTCATAGTCACGGCTTATGGTTAGATAATATGGGCTTTGGCAGGTCAACTGGTTGTGGTTATAGTCACGGGTTATAAGCATGTCATAGAACTGGATAACTACGCATATGTGTTGTGGATAATTCTACGATATAATCATTGGTGATATGATTGTCATTGGTTATATGATAGTCATTGGTTATAGGATAGTCATTGGCTATATGATAGTCATTGGCTATATGATAGTCATTAGTTATATGATAGTCATTGGTTATATGATAGTCATTGGTTATATAGGTGTTTCTCCAATTGAGGACCCCAAAACAGGATGATTTATGCTTAGAGATAATTAATTCTAGATTTTCTGGGGGTTACCCTCATTTTTGGAAACCACCATACTTGTGTTTGTGTGTGTGTGTGTGTCAGCAATTGTACATAGCTATACCAAGTTGTCTAAGTTATTTGGCATTTCTAGTAATGACCTTTGACTTGAGAAACCACCACATGATGATACTTGATGATAAATGAATAACTTCGGTCCATAACAGTCGTTCCATGTTGATCCTCAGATCCTGTTACTACAGCATTGCCATTGCTACTATTACGATCACTTCTCATCAACAACAATGTATGAGTTGTTTTTTCAAGTCATAGGGGACCGGTTTATTGCTATACAGGGATTCTATATAAAGGATGATTACTGAGGGCACCCTTTTGACTTGAGAGACCACCATACGAATGTTACTCTTATTGATGCTGGTTTAGTAAAAATGTTTGATCAAACATTGCTATTACTAATTACTACTATGACTATTCCTACTATTTCTACTATGACTATTGCTACTCATCAAGAATAATGACTATACCATATGGCTTTGGGTCAAAACCCTTAGTCCCCCTGGTTCCCCATCATTAACCAGGCTGTTTTCCCTTATTATTGCTGGTCATTATCCTTCATTATTGGTTGGTTAAAGTCTTGACCCATAGCCATTTATAGTTGGTAATTATACATCCCCCACAATTATCAATCATCATCCCCTATCATTAACCATTCACTAGCTACTATTAACCATTGGTTGGTTGGTTAAAGCCTTGACCCATAGCCATATCAAGTTGAATACCTTATGACTCGTTGATCCACGTCGACCCACCTCCCAAGGGGAGACCCAGCCGACCCAGCCTGCTGGGGCTCCAGCGACTGAAGCTGTCGCAGCTGGCGCTCTGCTGAGGCCTGGTGTGCTGATTTTCTGCTGGTTTTTTTGGATGTAAGGATAGCCATGGATTATTAGGTGATTATAAGGATATAATTGGTGACTACAAGGATAGCCATAGTTAGAATAATATATAATAACATAATTGGTGATTATAAGGCTATCATTCCTGATGGATTGTTCACCAGGTGATTATAAGCATAGCCATGGGACTATTTCCATGGACTATATGGTTATACTTGTGGATTATTCACCAAAGTCAGCTGTAACCTTTGGATTCCCATGGATTGTATGGTTGTAAAAATCAAATGGATACATGTATATATGGCAATCTATGATTACATGCCTACATAGCGAGTTTTTGTAAATATATTGTAAGCTATGGTTGTAATTGGTTTATACAGCTGACGAGGCGTTCATGGGTTATAATTGGTTATATGATTTTCAAAGGGTAACCTGTAGCATATGCTTACAATATGTAATACTTAGTCAAAAAACCATGATATACCGTGGCAACACTGCTTATACCGATAACCTTTCAAGAATAAGCTATGGTAATATATGGATTGTATGTTTTTTTGGCATGGTTGCATACTTATATAGGTATATAAGATAGATGGTAAGGCTGGAGTAGATAGAATATCAGATTGGATAATGGGTCAATGGTGCTTTCTGTGCCAGGAGATATAGATGTTGAATGATTGAAGCATTTATATGCTTTTAGCCACTAGATCATTCGTGATCATTTCATCTTATGTTAGATAAATATCTAAATATCATATAGTTGTGTACTTACTCATATATGTATTTCAACACACCAAAGGTTCCTCTTTCAAACTAGAGATATGGATATAGAAAATTACAGATATGGATACAGGCATATATACTATATTATGTTTTAGATTAATGTGTTTACTATCAAATAAAAAACATAGTACATGGTTTATTGGTGGATATGGGTGCTTCTGAAATTGGGGGACCTCCAAATCGTCCAATACTAGTCATTTTGAGTATCAACCATCTGTTTTTAAGAAACTCCCCAATGTATCTGCTTGTAATATTGTATAGATTCACGCGCAAACATTGTGCAGCACTTTGTCCACTGAGAATCGATGACCCCAAGAAGCACGCCCAAGACCTTTTTGCCGGTGACAAATTTCGAACTGGTGGATGGGTAAAGGTAATTTCGAACTGGTGAATTTTGTAACCCCTTTGAAAAGGTAATCAACCAACCATCGGAAATACGTGGGGAAAATGATAACATGTCAATCAAACCACCAACAATCGAAGTTCTTGAACCATTCTTGTTGGTTAGTAACCCCTATTATGAAGCATTCTTAATGGTAACAACCCCTACTATTAACTCCTATGAAACCACGACAAGTCAAGGTTGACGGATGGTCAAACACCGTCGCGAGTCGCATCGCCGGCGGTGATGGGGCCGGCAGTGGCACCTGCTCTTCGAAGGAGAACTTGGAAGGAGAGTAGGCAGCCTGGGGGCGGGTGGAACGGTGGATTGTCAGCAAGATGGGGATATTCCAACTAGATAGTAGGGGGTAATATCCAATAATGATAGTAGGAATAATGATAGTGATGATGGTACAATATAGTTACTATATCATTATAGTAGAGGGTACAGTACTATCCAATAATGATAGCAGGCTCTCTCAAGTACAGGGTAATATCCAACTATCTAGTAGTGGCAATACTAGAAAGATGGTGCTTTCTCAAAATGATTAGTAGCCTAGTAGCCTACTATATATGGGTGATATTCCAACTATATTCTAGGTACTGTCCAACAAATATGGAGGATATTCCAAGTATACATGGTGGTTTCTGAAGTCATCTGGGGACCCCCAAAGCTACGGTTGGTTTATTGCTATAAATGGATTCCATAGATGATTTGGGGGTACCCCTATGAATTTAGAAACCAGCATATTGCCTTTTACTTGTACTGTACTGGTTTACTAATATGGATTTTTGATGACCTGGAACCTATCTTCCCAGCTTCGCCCAGCTCCGTCTCTGAAATTCGATGCCGTTGGGTGGCGGTGACATGCCGCGACATCCAGAAACGGATGTGGGTGACGTTCCGAGCTGTACATCCAAATCTGCTGTTCGATGCTGCGGTGCCGTGAGCTGGGCTGTACATCCAACTATTGGAACGTGGTCGGATTTTTGGAGCTCACCATGGTCGCGTCTAAGCTGAAGTCCGAACCGGTGCTTCAGCTGAGGCGACTTTCCTAGCGAGCCTTCCCTTGGGCGCAACCCTGCGAAAAGCATAAACGCTGGCACACAGCGTAGGCAAAATCACAGGCCTGATCACAACAACCAACTCCTCTACGGCAGCCTGAGGCTTTACCAGTAACTTGCTTCAGCAGTTTCTAAGCCGACTGGCTCAATCAGGTAACCCTCATAGAATTTCCCTGTGGGGGGCTCATTAAAAGGCGTCCGTGGTTGCAAATGTGATGAGGTTTCCAATAACTGTATCCATTCTGGGTCTCACCATTATCAACGATGAATGATCAACAAATCATTATCCCATCACTAACCACGGGTCAAGCATTAACCATTACCAACCATGATGAATCACTACCAACTTTTGATCAACCATCAATAGCGATGATGCTAAGCGTTATATAACCACCATGAATCATTGCTAAACTGCTAAACATGATAATGAAGCATCCTTGACCACTACCAACCAACATCAACCACTAGTCAACCACTATCAACAAGTATTAAACGTGAATGACCACTAGCACACCACTTAGCAACCACTACTTAACCAACAGCAAGCAGTATAATGATGAAGATAATGGTTGGTAGTGGCTCAAAGCATGCTACAAGTAGCATGGCTTTGGTTCAAGATGGTTGATGACGGTAAACTTTGCTTGACAGTGGTTCAAAATTGTTCATGGTTTTGACTGCTCTCTGGCGAACTAAGCTGGTTGCGTAGAAAATAAATCCATGAACATCCACCATGGATAGATGGTTGCCTGAAATGGTGTTGTTTAGCTTCCAGGTTGGTTTGCCAAAGGTCATATCACTAAATGTTCGATATGATGGTTCATGACTGATTGCTATATGTTGCCATCCTCTCTGACAAGTTTAATAGCCCTTGCTAATAAACAGTGTCATGGTCATTGAGCCCGTGGGATAAATCTTGACAGGCTTGTTGAGTCTAAATTATCATTCTCAAATCCTAGATCCTCCCAACACGCTATCCCTGCGGAATGAATCTTCCAACATCTGGGAAGGTCTAATTATGTTGGTCTTCAGAAGGATTGCCTTGATTCTAATCACCTTACTCATGATCACACCACCGACTCCCCCACCAGCGGACCACTATTGGCCAGTATGAAATCGGCATGAACCATCTTGCACCACTATTATTATTGCCCATGTCCTTACATTCATAGCATATCAGTACTTCCTAGTCAGTAAAAGTTATTTAATTTAATCACTAATACAGTGTTGAATACATCAATATCAACCATTCATATCAACTGTGAATCACAAATAATTCATATCAATATCATGAGTCGTCAATATCATTAGTCATCAATATTAATCATCAATATTGATGTTATATATATATATAAAATTCATATGTATAAATAAATATATTAATCATACAAATTAGTCGTCAATATTAACCTTCAACTATTCACTAATATTCACCATCGCCATATCACCAAGACACTGGCCGCGGGCTCAGCATCGCCAGCGCGCCTTAGCACCGCCACCAGGTGGCGATCAACCGTGGCGCGCTCACGGTTAGCTGTCGATCATATCTGTATCGGTGCTTGCAACTCCATCATTTGGGGGTTTCTCAAAACAGGGTGCCCCCAAATCATCCAGGATTAACCATTGTTTGCAATAAACCAGCTAATTTTTGGGTCCCCTATTTTGAGAAACCACCATTTGTGTGTTGGAATATAACGTCTTACAAAATGCAGGTAGTAGTAGTGCGGGCCCATTATGACAATCCTCGGTGATGTCTATCTTTTCCATGTGAATGTGTTCATGAGCACGCATCGCTTCTACCAAGCATGCTTTTTGCATCTCAATAGCCACCCTTTGGTTAGTGCCCTCTCCTCGTAGCTCCTGGCCTCGCTTCCCTTCAAAGGGATACCCCTGGCTGCCGCTCCCTCCCTGCCACCGGATAGGAATCCCTCGATGAGATGCTCGACGTTCACGCTGATGTGGTGGTTTCTCAAGCGATAAGGAACCCCCAAAAACGGTTGGTTTGTTCCTATAAATAGTTACTTCAGTGGATGATAACTGGGGGGTCCCCATTTTTAGAGAAACATCTATCTTGGTCCTATTGTTGGTTATTAGCTGAGTGATTAGCATGTGATTTTCAGATATTTTCAGATCAGCAGGGCTGTTGGTCATGATCCCGTATTATTAACCACTATAATTAATTCCTATCATTAACCTATCATTAAATATCATTAACCTATTATCAACCTATCATTAACCACTATAATCCCTCTTGGTTATAATCCCTTAAACACTATAGTAGTATCCCCTCTTCTTACCCATGTGTACATCCACTATCTTCCACCTATCGCTGGCACTTCCAACTCCACCGAGCTTCGGCTTTTGGATCCGCCATGAGAGGCGATGGCACCCTCCGCGTGGTGTCGTCGAAGCAAGGCATGTTGTCGAGCCCTGCCAGCGGTGCCGGTGCTGTTCATTGCAGGGTGGCAAGCTGATTGGGGGCCATGGTGACCACAAAGGATGCTTATTTGCCCAAATTCAAAGGAATGGTTGATGGTTAACATTACCCAAAATGCTTAGTCATCAATTAGCTAATTCAATACTATTTTGAATTCATAGGAATGGTTGATGGTTTCCATTACCCAAAATGCTTAGTCATCAATTAGCTAATTCAATACTATCTTGAATTCATAGGAATGGTTGATGGTTAACATTACCCAAAATGCTTAGTCATTAATTAGCTAATTCAATACTATCTTGAATTCATAGGAATGGTTGATGGTTAACATTACCCAAAATGCTTAGTCATTAATTAGCTAATTCAATACTATCTTGAATTCATAGGAATGGTTGATGGTTAACATTACCCAAAATGCTTAGTCATTAATTAGCTAATTCAATACTATCTTGAATCCATAGGAATGGTTGATGGTTAACATTACCCAAAATGCTTAGTCATTAATTAGCTAATTCAATACTATTTTGAATTCATAGGAATGGTTGATGGTTAACATTACCCAAAATGCTTAACCATTAATTAGCTAATTCAATACTATCTTGAATTCATAGGAATGGTTGATGGTTAACATTACCCAAAATGCTTAGTCATTAATTGGCTAATTCAATACTATCTTGAATCCATAGGAATGGTTGATGGTTAACATTACCCAAAATGCTTAGTCATTAAAATTAGCTAATTCAATACTATCTTGAATCCATAGGAATGGTTGATGGTTAACATTACCCAAAATGCTTAGTCATCAATTAGCTAATTCAATACTATTTTGAATTCATAGGAATGGTTGATGGTTAACATTACCCAAAATGCTTAATCATTAATTAACTAATTCAATACTATCTTGAATTCATAGGAATGGTTGATGGTTAACATTACCCAAAATGCTTAGTCATTAATTAGCTAATTCAATACTATCTTGAATTCATAGGAATGGTTGATGGTTAACATTACCCAAAATGCTTAGTCATTAATTAGCTAATTCAATACTATCTTGAATTCATAGGAATGGTTGATGGTTAACATTACCCAAAATGCTTAATCATTAATTAGCTAATTCAATACTATCTTGAATTCATAGGAATGGTTGATGCTTAACACTACCCAAAATTCTTAATTCTAAAGCAAAGCTCGCAACGAAACAGCTCGTGGTCAAGCTGCCTTTTCCACTTAAGCCAAAGGGACCTGTGTGTAGGCACGTATGGTTTCACATGTATGCTATGCAGGTGGTGATTCACAGCTTTACAGTCACTCACCCCGCATGGTAAGGGGAATTGTGACTGGCACTGCAGCTCACTTCAATGAGCTTTCTGTCACAGTTCTTGGTGCCATGCAAGGCTCTTTGGCCATCTAGTCACCTGCATCGAAAGCAACAGGTTCACCTTCAGGGTCAGCTCCTTCTGCACTGGGCTCACCTGGGTTCTCGTGCTCCTCGGTCTCAGCAGGCTCGTCGATCTCAGGCTCGTACTCAAAGCCGTCCTCATCATCACTGGCATTTCCAATGCCAAGGAAGCGGTTCTCACACTTCTTGAACTCTTCCTTCTCCTCATCAGTCATCTTTGCAAAGGGATCTGGAAACTCTTCGAATTCTTCTCCTCCTTCTTCAGCTGGTTCAGGCAGTTCTTCACCATCACCTTGAACTGCTCCAGGATCATCCAGTCCACAGATGCGCCTTGGAGCTTCCTCAGTGGTCTGCGTGATGACGGACTCCAAGTCATCGTACATCACATCCAGCGGAAGCCATTCAGGAGGTTCTCCAAAGAACTCTCGGGCATCTGGAAGACCTGTCGTAGAAGTCATCGTGCTTCTCCAACTCTTCCTCCAGGATCTTGTCCAGGTCAGGGTCCTGGCCGTCGGTGAGGTTGTTGAACTGCTCCACGAAGTACGGGTCCGTCTCGTTGTAGATGAGGCATGTCATCAGCTGGCGCAAGGACTTCTTGCAACCATCATAGGCCACCTCATTCTCCATCTTCCGCATGATCAGCTGGGCCATGATGTTCACGATGTTCTCGTTGGTCTCGATGAGGAGCTTCTTCTTCAGCTTCTCCGCCTCATCGTCTTCCTTCTCCTTGTTCTCCTCCGGCTCCACGATGGGGTCAGCAACACCTGGAACTTGACCATCCATGATGTCCTCCTCTTCGCCCTCTTCGTAGTAGGCCGGATCTGGGTCTCCATGAACGCTATCTCCACGGATTTCTTCACTGCTTCCACGGCTTTCGCGGCTGTCTGGGCTGTTTTGA
The DNA here is from genome assembly GCA_009767595.1 of Symbiodinium kawagutii. Lineage (NCBI taxonomy): Eukaryota > Dinophyceae > Suessiales > Symbiodiniaceae > Symbiodinium > Symbiodinium kawagutii. The sequence continues at coordinate 130,575 of VSDK01003052.1, read as the reverse complement.
CGGCCGCGTACGCGGATTTCCCGCTCAGGTTCGAACAGCGCAGCATCAGCTTCATCCTCCACTGGCGGATCGGTGAGTGGTTCTCGATCTCCAGGTCCATCTCCATCACGGTCTTCAGGTCCGTGGCCATCTCGGTCTCCACCGCCACTGCCGCTGCTCGCCATAGTGCTCCACCACCACGCGAACAGGTAGAGCAACAAAAGCAGCAAGGCGAGAAAGCGGAAGCCAAAAACCGGTGGAAGGCCCAAGACCCCTCTGCCCTCAGGCATTCCGTTGGCTGAGCCTAAAAGAGTCAGCCATAGCAGCTCTTTGTGTTTCAACGGCTGCCCACTAAAAACTTTTCGAACAAACTTCTTTTGTTCTTTCTTCAAAACTTCTTCTTCACACAACCTATCATATTCTGACTCACCCACTGCATGGTCGTTTTCTACCATGTCCATCAAAAACAACATCACTAAATGCTTCACCTTACCAAGTCCTTTGGCGCCAACATCCGCAACGTTGAAGTGGGTGCTGACGGGCTTCAACTTCATTGCACCTTGGGATACCTTGGCCTGAATCCACAAAAGCTTTCCTTCAATGTGTTTCAACCTGGCCGTTCCCAACTTCGTTGAAATTGAAATCACTGCTGAATTGTCCACCCTCATCACCACGTCACAGTCGTTCAACAAAAACATGATGATGTGCTTCAGGTGGAGACTGTCGATTGCTGTTGAAGTGGTTGCATACCATTCTGATTCAGTGCTACTGAGGGAAACGGCCTTCTGGGTTCTGGAAGTGCTGTGAATGAGGTTGCCGCCCACAAAATGGTCACCACTTGAAGTTGACTTCACATTCCAATCAGCATCTGAAAAACTTTCAAGCAAAACCGTTGAACTACCATGTTCACCACCACCAAGTCGACCAAACAAAGCGTTGTGGGGTTTGGTCTTGTACAGAGCCATGCAAAACTTCTCGGTCTTCTTGAGGTACCCGATCAACCTTCCGAGGTTTGCCCATGACTGCTTTGTTGGTGCAGCCAAATCTGAGGACAAACTCTTTGCAGCAAACTGCACATCGCCTCGGTCATGGCTGATGTACAGGAGAATGCCCACAAGTGAGCGGTAGGCACCAGCCTTCTCAGAGTCCAAAGGCTCTGAACCATCTTCAAGGAGAGGCTGGTTGGACACTGGGGTGTTGTACAGGCGCGCAGGACGGAGGTTGTGCTGGGTGTACATCTTGTATGCTTGTTCCACATGCTTGGTTTCTGGGTGAATGAGGATCCGTTCATAGTTGGGGTTAACCACATACAACTTTTTCAGAAACTCAAACTGTCCTCCTTCACGATCTGCAAAAGAGACCGTGAGCTTGAAGTGCTTCTTCAGCTTGGGTTCGAACTCCTGCTTCACGAAGTCCTTGTCCAAGAAAAACATGCAGTCATCCACATGTAGCAGCAAAGGTCCTTGACCTTCCAGCTTGAGGATAGCTGGTTGTTCCAAGCAAACCTGCGCATTGAACTCCTCCTTGGCAACGTTGACGAAGTAGTCATACCATCTTCGAGCACCATCTCGTTGACCAGGAAGACACATGAGGATAATCCAGCTGCTTCCATCGTTGAGATGTGCTTCATTGCCCACCAAAGCAACTTCACGAGGTTGTTCTTGAGGAACCATCAGGTAGGCATCGGTCACGTGGAAGGATCCAAGCACAAAGGTGCTGGGATAAGCTTGGCAAACTGCAAGTCCTGGGAGTAGCCTCTGAATCGTTGAACTCGAGGCCGGTGAAAAGCAGTCATAGTGCTCCTCCATGAATGCAAACTCCCTTGCAACCAATCTGCTTCTCCTCAACCACATTGGCTGCTCATCACGGGTCTTCTTGCGCCATGTGCGCACCATCTTTGCAGAAAGTGAGCTTCCTTTCTGGCCCATCTTCTCCTCGTTGTAGTCTTCTGACTTCACCAAGACTCCCATCGAAGTCAGTCGAGTCATCTCAACTCGATCTGCAATGGAGTCAAGCTCTTGAAGATCTTCTGCAGGAAGTTCAGGTTCTTCAGCTCCAAAACGGGGAAGCCACAACTTCTCTTCGTCCATCTCCACATAGTTAACCTTGTCATACTCCAGGTCATAGTCCCAAAACTGGTCATCTTGGAACTCATCTTCGAAGGAAAACTCAATCTCTTCATCCATGTGGTGAAAGTCTTCATCAGCAATTCTTCTGACCTTCAACCGTTTTGCTGCAGGTTCTCCACCATCTCCATCTCCTCCACGAGCTTCTGAAGCACTGCGTTGAGGCAAAGGTCTCGTTTGAGGGGGAACTGAACCAGGTGCAGGTACTGGCACTGGAGTTGCTGTCACAGGTCGAGGTGTCACTGGGAAAGTTGCCAGCTGTGCAATCGTGGTGTCATCGGTCACGTCCACGGTGATGCGTTGGTCCTCCAATGCCCCGCCTGCTGGCTGCTCTTCATCTGTTGGAGGATCACTTGCAGCTTCATCGGGAGTGCCAGGTTCACCTTCTGCAGGGAGTGCTCGAGGTCGTCGAGGATTAGCTCGTGAAGCTTGTCGTCCACGTCTTCGACGTCGAGGATGTAGTCTGTGTCCCTTCATCTCCACCATCCATGAGCACACAGAGAACTGCTGGTAGAGCTCGCTGAAGTTCTTCCAGTTCTTGTAGGGCCTCTTGATGGAGCGGGTCAACCTGATCGTGTTCTTGACTAGTCACACCACATACATGTCATGGGTGACAGTCTTTCCAAGGAAGATTGCTTCTTCCCATCTGGCTCCACCTTTTGGTCCTTGTTCTCGAAAACACCAAGCCAAAACCGGCTCTCCCCGCTCAGCAAGCTTCCCAACATAGTCCTTGTTGGCAACGGTCTCGAAGGCTGTCAAACCACCCTTGTCCACGAACTGGTTCATCAAGAAGGCTGCATGGACAAAGCTCCAGGTGGGATTTCCATCTCGATCTTCTCCTCCAAGCCACACTGCAACGTTGTAGCCATCTGTCGAAGTCTGTGAACAGCTCCTTCACAGATTCCATTCGTAGCATGGTCTCCAATCTTGGCGTTGTCAATCTTCACCTTGTAGCCCATCTTGATGAGACTCTTCTGGGTCATCTCCTCCACTTTCAACATGGCAGGCTCTTGGTCACACCGAAGGCTCAACTGGGTGTGGCCCAACCACTGAACAAACCTGCAAAGCTCCTTCGCCATGAAGTGGAGGTCGGCCTTGTCCAAGAGCGGCACCACCCAGACACCACCTGTCTGAGAACACGTGGCTGCAAGAGCGGTCAACTTGTTGTTGGGATCTTCTTCACCTTTTCCTGTGTAAAACAAATCAAAACTTACACAGGCATCTCCTCGAGGTCGGTAGTCCTTGTGCTTGTGGTAGTCCGGTCTTCCCTTTGCCTTGATGCATGCAGGACACCAAGGAGCATAAGGAAGATGGGCGATGTTGTGCTTGGCGATCTCCTTTGGGTCGTCAGGAGGTTCAGCTTTGGTCTGTTCCACTGGTTCCCGGTGACCTTCAGCTGCAACCTGTTCAGCAATTGCTTTGGTTGCAATCATCCTTCTCTCATCGACCTTTTGGCTAAGTCGATTCCAAAGCTTGGCTTTCGATCCACCCTGGAAAAATCCCAAGGCACTTGCAAGCTGTCCTCAAAAGCAGCAGGGAGCTTGAAGCACGCACTCCAATGCCATTGACCTCGATGCAGTCGTGCTTCACCACCAACTCCTGGCCAATGGGGATTGGAGGGAAAGCTGCAGCTGCTTCTTGTTGAGCTTGTCCAGGTTGAGCTGCAGGTTGTTGAGCTTCTTGTTGAGAAAGTTCTTGAACAACTTCCATCGAGACTGCTTCAGCCCCGCCCACTGGAGCAGCTCTATGCGAGCTAGCCTGTGCTGCTTGCTCTCTGGCTCTGCTCGTCTCGAAGTCCTCCATGATGAAGCCCATTGCCTCAGGAGTGAGGACCTCCTGAGTCAAGATGGTGATCAAACGGTTGTACTTGCCCTCGACATCCTGGGTCTTGTTGGTCATCCTCGGCAAGTCCTCGGCAAACTCAAGGAGGAAGCAATCAGCTTCTCGAATGCCAAAAGTTGTCCTGTAGCGCCACTCCTCTGGTGAATGCTTGGGAGTGGGATCCAAAAACTTCTCAGCTTTTGAGCTCACCATGGGGAAACCCTGCGAAGTCACCGTCCATGATGTAGATGCCTTTGACCATCTGCTTGGAATGCTCACCTGAACTGCTCGAACATGTTGAACTCGTCGAATCCTCCCAGTCACCACCAAACTGTTCTGCTTGAAGTTGATGGGAATGCTCACATTGTGCTTGGAGTGGTAGAGCATGGGCTGTGCTTGCTCATCTGCAACGATGTGCCAACCACGTTTTAACATCCTTCCATAACTCACCAAGGGCTGAGGCACACTTGAAGAAACGAAGCCCTTGTCCCTGATCACCACGAAGTCGCCGTTGGCCGTCTCGAACTCCATGTCCACCTCTCTGCAAGCCATGGTGTCGATTTTGCCACCCTGTGCATCCCACAGAGCAGTCTCACTTCCATTCACTGCCAATCCAGCTGCTTGATAGCTGGAGGGTAACACAGTCACATCGCTGCCACTGTCCAAGATGATGTCCACCTCTTCGAAGAACGTCCTAGACAAAGCTCGAACATGCACGTGCTGCCAAGTAGGTCTCGTCCAGCTTGAAGAGCTCGAAGTCAATGTTGAAGGTGTCCAGGAAACGCCACAGCTTCGATTGAACTTGGTCTCCACATCGGCAATCTCATAGAGCTCGAGGTCCATGATGTCATCGAAGTCATCGCGCCCCCTGCCACTGTCATCTACCAAAGCAACATGTTCATCATCACCACCAATGAAAAATGCTTCATGACCATGTCTAACCATTCGAACACTGCCATCTCCAACATCATCATCAGAATGCAAATCGAAAACGATGGAGGGTGTATGCTGCTGCACTCTGCGCACACGGGGAGCACTCATGCTGGGGGTTACACTGGGCGGCACAGACGAACTTTCTGACATGGCACCAGCTGCAACGGTCGAAGCGGTCTCAGCTGCGCCACCTTCACCTTGAACTTGCCGCACAGTAGCCCAGCATTCTTTGGCATAATGACCTGGCTTACCACAATTGTGGCAAACAGGTCGGTTGTCTTTCTGCTTGCTCTTGCCCTTGCCTTTGTCATGGTTCTTGCCCTTCTCGGAGTGCTGGTTGTAGTGACTAGGCTGCTGGTAACCCTGACCATAGCCCTTTCCTTTGGAAGAGCTGCCATAGCCCTTGCCCTTGTCATTGCCTTTGGTGAACTTCAGTTTTCCTTTCTGCTCACCTTTCTTTCCTTTCGGTTTGTCTTTGCTCTTTCCTTTCTCCTTTCCCTTCACACGGTCCACCTCCATGTCGGCCGTGTCACCCAAGCCCAATGACATACCGTCTGTCCATCGAATCGTGGCCCGGTCATACTGCAGGATGGCTTCTCGAAGTCCATTGTAGGTGGTCTGCTCATCGATTGTCACATTCAAATGTGTCCTCAACTGGCCACCCACACACCTGAGCAACACAGCAAAACGAATCTCTTCGCTCAACTTCGAAGCCACCTTCTCATACTCGTAGAACGCCTGCTCCAGCTTCAGGATCTGCCCCAAAAGTGGGGACTTCATAGCAAATTGTGGCCAACACATGATGCCGTTCAACATACCTAAGGCACGGTTGCGGCTCGGGGGTTGGCAATTCACTAGGAGTTGCCGGAAAGATTCGAATCCGTTGTTGCTCCTGATGCCCTTGACGATCGTCAGAAGCCTTCCCTTCAACAAGCTGGCCAGAAGAGAATACAAGAAAGCACTGCGCTTTCGCTCCTCTTCACTCAGCGCTGCCGTGATCACCTCCTTGTTCATGTCGGCCTTGATGATGTCCAGGTCGAGTTGAAAGCCCTGATCGACAGTCGCCAGGTACTGCGTGCCACCACCAGTCACGCCATTGAGAAATCTCTTCTTCTCTGGATTTTGGTTCAAAGCTGCACGGCTTTGGCATTAATTTATACCAATCATTCTCCTTGGGCCTCTGCTTCACTGCTTCGACAGCAGCTCGGGCAGCTGCTGATGCAGCTTCAGCTGCATCCACCATTCTTCTTGCTATCTCTGCTCCATCGATTCCAGCAGCAGCTGCACCTTGTGCAACTGGGGATCCACCGTGGCTAGCACCAGGTACAGGGGAACCTGCAGGGCTGCCAGCTAGGCCTGAAGTCGCCATCTGAGAGAAAGCTCAGATGTCCAAGGCCTCCACCAGGTCCTGCTCAGAGAACAGGTACTGCTCAAAGTCCAAGGGTCGAAAGAAGCTCCGCTACCATCTAAAGCAAAGCTCGCAACGAAACAGCTCGTGGTCAAGCTGCCTTTTCCACTTAAGCCAAAGGGGCCTGTGTGTAGGCACGTATGGTTTCACATCTATGCTATGCAGGTGGTGATTCACAGCTTTACAGTCACTCATTAATCATTAATGATTAGCTAGATGAATACTATCTTGACCATTACTAAGCATTACTTAGCTGGTGAATGTGTGTTTTAGGCATGCTCAATAATGGCTTCTTACTAATGTTTAGTGAATAAGGCAATGGTTTAAAAATCAGGTGAAGAAAGAACCTGGTCAATCACTCAATATTGACGGATAAGAATTTGATTACTATATGTCACTGTATGGTTAATCAGTACTGGTCGATCTGGGTAATAATTAATGGCATGAAGGCTAAGAAATATTGCCCAATGCTGCTTAGCTTAATGGTCGTCATAGTGGTGTAAGACGAATGATGGTTCATAATGACATGGTTAAATGATGGTTCAAAATACGCTTTGTGATTGTCATGGTCAACTAAATCGAGGTTCATGAGTGGTACATATGGTGGTTACTGACAAGTATGGGTGAGTGGTACATGTGGTGGTTCGGTTATAGCAGAAGAAGGTTAGCTATTGCCATATATCAAATCAAAGTATTTATTAGCAACGTTGATTTATGACCATTGATGTTATGCTTGGCGATCAAATTATCAGGTGATTAGGGTGGATGAAACTGACCAAGTTACTGATAATGGTTGATTTGGGGATTGATTCTTCATCAAAACATCAACATAAGATTTACATTGGTTAACAACCAACCTCTTAGGCATGGCTGATAGTGATTGATGCTGCTCAAAATGGCGCACAATTCCATGCTACATGAATCGTACCATTCACACTGATAATGCTGAGTATTCCTAATGGTTGTTGAAGGCCGACAACAAAACATGGTTGGTGATTGTAAATGATTGCCAATGATGGTCATGCAATGATGAATAGGCCATGAAAATAAACTATCCAGACTCGCAAACCAGCCTTGAGAATCCCAAAAAATCCTCACCTAGATGGTTTGCCGTGGCTTTTTTTGCTGGGGATCCCACATCTGTGACCAACCTTGGCTTCCATCTCATAACACCTGATCGTAGGGCCGTATTTCTGAGGTATGCCACTAAACCCCCTGGAGCCCAGGCCAGGATAGACAGCGCCTTTTGATAGTGCCCTCCTCAGTCGCCATTGCTCGGGCCCGTCATGATCTGCATCGCAGAAAATGTCACCCAAATTTCCATAGACACTGCATCACCCACGCAGTTTTCCAGCCACCAAAATGGGTCACTGGCTCTTTGGCCAAACCACAGGCGATCTCTTTGATCAATCTTGCGACCTGTTGGACCAGCGAGATCTTGGCATATCCTTAACCTAGTTGATGGGGAATGACCGGTTCATGGCTGCTGAGTGAAGTGTCTTTTTTTCTTCGTTGGTATCCACCTCTTTTAAGGGGTCGTTCTTTAGCATGCCAGATTCGTTCCGATAGCATGGGATTGGTAAGCTCCAGCACCGGTGTGGCGTCTTCTTTGAAGACGCCGGCCCGGTTGAGCCAATGCTAGGCCGGAGCAGGGCAGATGAGAATCAAAATCGCTGTTGGTTGGGAGATCCAAATATTTGTCACCCATGTTTGATGCTAAATCAAAAGGTACTAACGGATCCCATTGCGGGCTGGTTGATGAGCAGCTGGGCCCACACCCTGATTCCAAGGATGCATGGATGAGAACCACCGTTCCCTACAGCAATAAAGGAGATTCGAGTCAATCGGTAAACCCAGCGTCACTTCAATGGTTACAATCCCGGGTAGAGTTGAGTTGAAGCCTAAATTGCTTCAAAACTGGTTGATGGTTTCAACTCCTATGAAACATATTCGTCAACCAACCAATCATTTGTTCATAGTAGGAATAATAAATAAAAAATAGTAGGAATAATAAGTAATAAATCAACCAGCTAATGTTTCATAGTCCAAATCTCAGTGGTGGCTGCTCATGATCTCCATCTTCTTCAATGCTGCAGGTGTTGTGCAGCAGCAACAGCCCGCAAACATCCCCAGGCCAGGAATTCCTTGTCCTTACTTGGGAAGTCTTCAAAAAAAAAAAGCTATTGCTCCCATACGTACAGAAAATTTTTGCTTATACACTTGGCTATTGTCTCCCTGAATATTCTATAATTATGTCATATGTACACTTCGGCTGGGCGTCAAATTTGGGTGCCCCTTCAATCCAAAAACTGATCTTGATTGTGAGGTGTTCACCTACCAAATGTTGTTGGTGAGATTAGGTGTTGACCCATCCCCTTTCAATGGTGGCACCCACACAAACTGTCACAGCTCCCCTGCCGAAATTTTATTTTTGATGGATTTGTTTCCACCATCTATGAATCTTCGAGCATTACTAAACAATGGTAGTGGCAAAGTGCCGATACCCCATTACACCAGATCATTTGTCAATGGTATCTTATCAAACGGCAGTACATCATTGACTATTTACCTTCATCATTCCCGTTGCGATTAATCGTTAACCACCAATGGTACGCATCATGCGGGCGACATGCTTCCCCAATCATCTAGGAACTACCATGAGCAGCAATGTCAAGTCGGTCAACCAGAAACTATTTGTGAACCATTTGACAGTGCCAAAAACCATTGAATGGTTTGTTCCCTCTAACCATAGAAACCATAGAACAAATAAAAAAGCTATCTACCCCTCCAGCCATTCCCTCTAACCATAGAAACTCACCAGCTATGAACGTTGGGTGACCGTTCGGCACCGATGACTGTCGCCGGATGCCAGCAGCCGGTTCCACCTCACAGCTATGCTCTCCACAGCTTCGAGGATCTGACGACGGGGCGTCACGGACCCGGAGGAGGGAAGCGGCTTGGTGGTTGTATAACGGTGATATGGTGATATGGTAATGGTAATGGAACCATGGTGATGGTTATGGTTATGGTAATGGTTAGTGACTACTATTAATGGTTAGTTAATATATGTTAATCACTATGGTTATGGTAATGATGGTAATGGAACCATGGTAATGGTTATGGTTATGGTGATATGGCAATGGTAAGTTATTAGTTCATCATATGATACGTTAATGATGATATGTCTTTGATTCGCATGGTAATAGTTAGTCCATCATTCATAATATGGCTGATATTGCTAAGATATGGGATCATATGGGCTATTGATGGTTGACAATGCATGGTGAAGTGATGGTAAAGAATGATTAGTTGATGGTTAATCAACGGATGATACTGGTTGATGATAGTCCTCATCAGTTAACAGTTAAGAAATAAGCCAAGGCAAAGAAATGTGAATATTAGCAGGTTAATAGTGGTTAGCAATCAAATAGTTGTTCATGGGTAAATACATAGTAAATGCTAATTAATACTAGTTGATTTAGTTTGTAGCGGTTGAAATGGTTGATGGAAAATGAAATGAATGTTGATAATTCCTGGTTAATAAAATGATTCAATGATCAATCACTTGTCAATACATGTGACTTCGGTGTAATATCCCCTAATAGTGATTATTATTCTTTATTCATATAGTCAAGAATAGCGAGAAAAGGGCAAATTTTAAACCACTTGTTATGTTATCAATGGTGGTTATTACCTATCATCCAGTTTTTAAACCATTTTTAGTAATAAAGCATCATGCAACATCCATTTTTGGGGTATCCCCATGTTAAGAACCCCCCATGTGGACTTTTGTTCTACTCCTATCATCTCTTATCCTTGTTCCCCGCTACAGAACTCTGCCCAGCTCCTGCTTGTTAATGCCTGGTATCAGTTTCGTGTCAGTACATCATGTCCGTATGACTGGCTGATTTGCACATTGGCCAGGATTGTTCATCAACATCTATCAACATAATAATATATTCAACCATATTCAACCAACATAGTTGACCATCCTTCTCTGTCATTCGGCTCCGACCTGGCTCCAAATCGCCCGCTCGCCACAGCTTCCACAAAGTGTCGACCTTTAGGGATAGCCTAAACCAACAGTCGCATCAACCCAGTAGCGGCCCTGCCTGTCTCTGCAATCCATCTGACCTCAGAGAATTGCAAAGCCAGTGAAGTCACGAGCAAACCAATAGTTCATGATGGTTGTGGCCTGGAATGGTGATAGTTGGATCATGATCAACACTACGACGATTAATGGTAAATATCAATGATCAAAACTATTAATCGAGATAATCCTGATGACCAACACTAGCGTTGTTTTATAAACCACGACCATCCATGACCGGCCGATGATAAACCAACCGTTGGACACTCCCCTTGCAGACCGGCTGGGAGATACAGGTACCAATGCGTTCAGCTCGTGACTTCAGGAGAAATGGCCGTGGCATTTTTGGGTAGCCACCAATCAACCATCACAAACCATTATTATCCATTATTAGTCAGTAATTTACCACTATCGAAAACCAGCTAGGCATGAATTTAGCATTAATTAAGCATGAATTAAGCATGAGTTAACGATGAAGTGACCATCACGAAGCATCATTGACTCACCGATCCCAGATCCCAAGCCCCAGAGAAGCGGGCAAGGACTGCAGAGCTTGTGCTGCTTCCGCCTGGCGGCCGGAGCTGCACCCATTGGGGAGAACCAGCAACTGCGTCCCGGCAGACGAACCTGGAAGCTAAGCATGGCCATTTCTATGGGTAAAACCAGCATAAATAGTGGATAATAGTGGATTATAATGGATTGAAGAGCTAAACAGCTGCTAAATGATGGATCATAGTGGATAGTGGATTTTCCACTTGCAGGTTAGTTTGCCACAGAGTACCGAGACTCTGAAAAACGAATGGATCTGCAATTCATGGATATCCAACAACAGTAAAGGATAAGAAGGACACGAAGCAATAACAAATCCAAGATGGATACCTGAGAGGGATAAAGACCAGCAACTTTTGAGGGACAAGTGGGGACAAGAAGTAGATGGCTTGATGGTTGATAGATTTCAGCAGCAGCTTCAGGGATATCGCCAGCAACACTCATAGTAATAAAGATGTTGGGAATCTGTGGGGTTCGAGAGTGATGGGCCTTCCCTACAAATAATTTTGGGTTGCTTGAGGGCTACTACCACCATTTTTGGATGCGCCCAGCTGTATGGTTGAAACTGCTATGATGATGATTCTATAAGACTTCTGTATTCTCAGTGGTTTTGGTGGATAGTGAATCTTGAATGTCAGTAGTTGGCTAGCATCAAGCAATGTTTCACACGGTGGTCAGTATTCAAATTAGACAGACAAGCTCACATTGGCACAAATGGAAGAGAATCGGAAGTTGAATCAAAGAGTGTGTCTAGATATGTGAATATCATGGAAATTCAACACCTCCCGAAGTATCCGTTGCCGTAATAAGCATCAGTGCCAAGGTTTAATCAAAGCCTTCTTCCTCAATGATAATTCTCATCAACTGGATTCATGTTTATCCCAACTTGATAGTTTAAGTATTTGTAAGTGCTATATGATCACGCCTGTCAAGCCAACACTGCATCCCAATGATAGACATGATTACAATCAGTCGGCTTGATATCCCAACTCTATCATCATCACCAACTCTATCCCACCACTACATTCGTCAATTGATCCCAATTGAGTATCTTTAAGTAATATATATACAAATATCAATAAATAGTAATCATGTCTAGCAAGCCAACACTACATCAGTCGATTGATCCCCATTCCGATGAGTTGAATCAACCGATGTAGCCATGGGACGCTCCTTTCGCCGCCGAGACCCATCGCCTCGGATTGTTCCAAGGCAACAGTCCACAGTCCACGCTCGTCTTGAAGTCGCAACTGCGGAGAGGAGAATGTGCGAAGAGAAGCCAGGATGAAGACATACATAGAATGTATCAGATTAGATTCGAGATTAGATTGGATTCGATTAGATTAGATCAGCTATAATATAGTGGTGTAGCTATCTCTAGTAGATTACTTAATCTTAAAATGCACTTCTCCACGCCATTCCTCCAGGATTTTTGCATGCCGTGGTTGTTTCAGGGCGGCCTCCAAAGGCTTTGGCAGAGCGGTCGAGCTCGCCTGCGGCACGGCTTCGGTCAGGTTTTGGGGCCTCAAAAGGAGGCATTGTACCATCATAAGTTGGTGGTTTTTCCAAAATATGATGGGACCCCATTGGTTAATAGTATGCTAGCCACTGGTTATATGATGTTATATCGTGTTTCGTACCATTGGTTATATGATGCTAGATGGGTTTCTCAAAGTCAAGGACCCCCAAAAATGGTTGGTTTACTACGAAAAATGGTTCAAAAAGGATGATTTGGGGGTACCCAATCTTCTAGAAACGACCATTTTTTGGTTGATGACATTCCAATGCCATCTTTTGCAGTGCTTGGATATGCGTAGTGGATTACTCATCTTACATGGTTGCTATGAGCTGATCTACAACTGCAAATACAGTAGCTCTTTTGCTGTTGACTACTCCTGTCCCCTGAGATTGTTGGCTGCTTGATTGCGCTATCTGTGCCGACAAATGCTGAAAGCATCTCCAACAGTATCCGATTGTGCGGAAAATAGCTGTAGCATGCTGTAGCATCTCTTGTAGTCCCACGGCATGCCAGTCACTCTCTCAAAAACCCTCGCATAAGTCCGAACAAATTCAACTGGTGGTGGGGAAGGATCAATGAAACCAACCCAATCATTCAAAGCACCCTAAAACCAAAATGCTGGTTCCTCCTGACTCTTGAAATCTTATTCACTGGCTGTTGGATATACCTGCTTCTGAAGAAAAAACCTAGGTTATTATTTACAACCCCTGGGGCTCTCCCACATCTTTGGTGCCTATCGATCGTCGTGGTGGTTGGCAAGTGTCACTGCTTCTACCCACTGATTCAGTTCCGAGAAGTCTGATGGCTTTACCATTCACCGTCCATTGGTATCCCATTGGTATTTCCCTGCGAAATTTTGCATGTGTTTCTCATATTTGTATCATGCTAATGACAATTCATTCCCCCTTATGCTTCATACAAGTAGCTTTTGAGTGTCGTTTCCAAAGGAAACAGTGGTCTGAAATTGGTGATGTGTGATCAAAATACCAAAAATGGTTTCCACAAGCCACCTCCTCCCCCCAACTCATAGGTATGAAAGCCCGACTTTCGTTGGTTTTCCTTATGACTTGGGTTCCCTTCCCACTACTTTCAGTAGGGATGTCACTGGTTCCATTGTGATTACTTGAGGGATCTCATTCCTTCCATCATGTTCCTTGACTACAGTTCAAAGGAACCCTGTCACTCCCGACTACGCAATACCTGCTTCTTCTAAACTACTACTACCAGCTACCACCAGCTACCACCAGCCACTACCGGCTACTACCGGCTACTACCAGCTCCTACCACCGGCTACCCACTACTGATATTCGAAAAAAGGGCCTTGCTATCCCCTGTTACCACCTTGCATTAGCCATTGTATAATAGATCCATAATTGTATTCAATGCCATTGTCATGAATGATGCATATTATTATCATTTGAAATGTCTCCAATAATCTCATGCATTAAGAGTTTGCATTGTATAATTCCATACCAAAAAAAACACATGAACATGTGGTGGTTTCTCAAAACTCCGCAAAAATGGATGGTTTGTTGCCATGAATGACTAAGAATGGATGATTTAGGAGTACCCTTGTGACTTGAGAAACTGCCATGTTTAAAGATCATTTCAAGCTGTGATAGTTACATTCATACCATTATTTCCATACCTTCAATTCCATCCCTTTGAAGATCATTGAAACTTGGATTCTTCAAAGGCTTGAAATAAAGCTTAAGATCCATACCTTTAATTCCATCCCTTCAAGCTACATCATTGTTCCCTCAAGATATTTCACTAGTGTCATCAAATGATTCCATCTGAACCCCGCCTGGCTGGGTGAAGATGTGTTGCGCGCGACCGCCTGGGCGGCCTGCGGCGATGGCGCTGAAATGATGGGGGTAGCCATAGGGGTGCCCTGAAATGATGGGTTTTATAGGTGATTATAATGGTTGATAAGGTTTTATAGGGGACTATACTGGTTAATCAAAGGGATTTATAGGGGACTATGCTGGTTAATCATAGGGATTTTATAGGGGAGAATCACCAACAACAATGGTTAAACAACTACTATATATCTAGTGGTTTCTCAAAATCGTGGACCCCAAAAATGGTTGGTTCATTACTTGTTGAACTCTAACTGGTTGATATAGAGGATGAAAGCTGGGGGTACTCATATTTCAAGAAACCACCTTATAGGATCTTATAGGTGGATACAATGGTTTGGAAAAAAATGGTCAATCATCAATCTCTAAAGCCACTTTCAGTATTTCTACATGAAAGATTTCAGCAATTTTTTCCAAACCATTAGCACGTTTCAGTATTTCTACATTATGAAACTCTCTTTGGAAAAACGAGAGCTTACAATGGTTAATCATCAATCTCCAAATTTGCAAGTTTTGAGAGATTACAATGGTTAATAGTGGCTGATCTAATAGTAGTCAATGGTTAATAGTCGTCATCGACTTAAAAGTTCATGACACCAATAGTGGCTAGTGCTGAGGGTTTGATGAACCAATAATGGGGCCAACGATTCTTACAATCATCAATATCAACTATAGATGAACTAAAACCATGATGTTCATAAATCAATACTGATAATAGTGTGATGAATATCAAATGTAGATGAACTATCAAAATCGCTGTGATGAATATATCAAAATAATTCTTACATCATCCATGATTATCTATGACTTTCATCACAGCGTGATATCCCCTGGTGGTTAACAATGGCACTTGCAGTGCTCAATGGTTAATAATGCTCGATTTTGGTCAATGGTTAATAATGAGAGTTCCGTCTGTTGGATGAACCATGGAACACCAAAGGCTCATGATGACTGGTTGGTGGCTTGAATCCCTATGAAAAAATGCGCGTCAACCAACCAACCATTGTTTAAAACCACCAACCAGTAGATCAATATATATAGATCCACAAAGTCCTCAAGTTGGAATCCCAATAGCTAATGAGGATACTTCCATTTGATAGTTCCATATGACCGTCAACGGCAGTGCTACGGCACCATTGGTTGGGCCACCTTCCCTAACTGAACCCTGGGCGCCTCGTGTAACTCCTGGCGGCTGGCCATGTAGGGAATTTGCACATGCCTCCAGCGGGAGGAAGCTGGTGGCAAGCAGCACCAGCCCCAAAGTCATAATATGGAGGGTTCTTATAAGAAACAATGAGGGGTTGTTAAAAACCGTTAATAACGGGCAATGATAGGCGACAATAAGCAACAATAGTGGGGGATATACCAAGTGTATGGCGATTATAGCTAATGTGATGATAACCAAGTAGCCATACAAGTGATTCGTATCGAAGCTATAACCATGATGCCACTGAGTAGGTAAATAGCTGGGTAGTCATGATGATTAAGTCATGTAGCCATAAAAGTTATAACCAGCAGCTCTAGCAAGGAATGGTGGTTACTAATATCAGCTAATGGGTATTACTTGGTTTTCAATAGCAGCATCATTATAGCTATCATTAACCAAGTAAAAACCATTAGCTACTATGATGATCCTGGAGTCGATCTATGAAATTATTGGACCATCCCGACAGCTGGTCAAGTGGCAACAAGAAACTATGACGGGTGGCTGAACTGCCTCTGTGAAAAGTCTTGGCTGAGCAACCAAGCTGTCGTTTATGAAGGAAAAACGAGTTTTAACCACCTACAACCAAACCAAAGACGGAAATGTGCAAATGTTTTGCGGCACAAGAATAGAATCCCCTCCTTGCCGTCTTATGCTGCGGATTATTCCTGCACAAAATCCGTTCAGCCAAGTCACATGGTCCCAGAAAAGGCTGCAAATGCGAAAGTTGTGCTGTCAAGGTGAAAAGCAAGGCAGTTGGTCATAGCATCTTCCGAAACACTTTTCACCGCTTGAGTACTTATGCTAGTGGCATGCTACCAATCAAGGCTACCCTTTCATAAGGTAATTATCGCTGATATCTGAACTAATGCTATGTTCGCTGCCTCATAAACATGTCATTTTCTCTGCTTCAGTGCAAGCTCTTTGGCAAGCATCTTCTGAACCAAAAGGCCGAAAGTGGCGCAGAAATAGCTCCGGCTGTACCCAAAAATTCTCTTTCCATGCTCCGGTATATCCACAATGGGGGTATCCCCGACCACCCCAAGGTATCGTCAGTTTGGGACCCCACCAATTTGGGAATCGCTGCGCTTGGGACCCATTTGCATAAGATTTGCTGGGACCGTGAATCACCATCAGGGCTTTGACGGTTTATCATGGCTGATAGCCATCCTATACCTCCTTGCACATTCGCTCACTTCAGGGGTCCGAGCGTCAAAGCTAGCCAACGTGCTTGTGTGAGCTAGCAATGCACTAATCCATCTCAGACCAAAACATAACAAAAGATACTGTATATATATATATATGTATATATAAACATATCATCCATAAAGAAATCACGTATGTTGTAGGGATTAGATTTGATAAATGAATATCAATGATGATCTGGCGAATTCATATCAATATAGGAATGGTTGATTGGGGCTGATCACAGCGGATGACCAACAATTTTGAGGAATGTATCTACGAGAATGCCCGTGGAAAACATGACGTTTAGCCAGGGATAGGTCGAAAGACTGAACCCCCAGCGTTGGACAGTTTCAAGGGTGCAGGCAAGCGGATCTTCTGATCGTGCCCTATCCGCCCTATTGTCCATCGCAGCAATCCATGGCTTCAAGATGTTTCAGGGGTGCACAATTTTCGATGATCAGACTCGATTTTTGATTGTAGTTTGGGAAACGACAAGAGTGATCACAATATTCTCTAGTTCCCAAGAGCCATCTTGTTGGTAATCATGTAATCATGTAAGTCAAGTTACAAAAATCAACTTTGCTCCCTGTCCCAATCCGATATCATCTGGGTACAGGTCATGCACTACCAGTCACTACCAGACCTGGGTGAACTGAAAAACAATCGTCAGTTTCGATGGATTTTGACTCTGGGAAGTTTCCTCCAAGATTCCACGAGCTCAGCCGGTTTCTACATAAATTGGGACCTTCCTATTGCTGATTTGCCCTCTGATCATGTTGAGGTGCTTGGGAACTAGAGCATCACTCACAAAACATCAGGAACTCAATGGAACAAACCCAGAGCCACCGCAGGTGCTTGATCTCACACACAACAGATCGCTCCAAGGCGTCCCACTTCACCATGATCCACCGGGATGATATCGTCCAGCTTGCCGTGAATGATCAAAGTAGGTGATTTCACCTGGGGATTTCGCGGCTTCCGAGTGGTCTACTGGTGTAGTTGCATAGGGAGACTGTGGAAGACTTATGGAGATGCTTAGATCATCTTAGATCTGCCTACTAGGCTGTCCAACGTGGCCAGTTGGATGCAAAGAATGAGCTATGGGAGGATAGGTTGGGTCAATGTCAACCAAGAAATGGGATCAAATGGGCACACCGACGGTTGGACATGAGCAGGGTCGTTGATGAGATGCGATCCACAGGGTATCCACAAGCATATATCACTGAGATATATCCAGGTGGACCTCACTAGTTTCCCCTTGAGGGGCTGCAATGGGCAGTGGCTTGCCACAGACTTGTGATCTGTCCACCTTTGATTAAGACTTTGACTGGTGCCTTTTTCAGTTTTTGTGCCTGAGTTCCACAGTTTGTACGACGTCATAATGATCTACTGATGCGCTCTCTCGCGTCGGTCAATCCAGGTGTTGCCTTCCTCGTTTGGCTTCTTTCCGGTTGTTCGGATATCTTGTTCCGGACTTTTGATTAGATTTGCTGATCTTCACTTTTTGCTTCAATGTATTTCACTGCCTGTGTTCGTCTTCGAGTGCGGCAGCCTCTTTGGTTGTGCACTGATCATCCTATAGCTATCTATAGCTGGCTTCATTCTTCACCGACTTCGCCTATGGTGGTTCATCATTGCCCTGCTTTTCTAGTTTCGTTGGACATGGAAAGACCTTTGCCATTCCCAGAGTCAGAAGGTCCTAATCACTCCAGCATTTTTCGGTACTACCTTTGCAGGTGCGACCCTGCTGTCTCGCACGACCAGGTCACCGGGTCTTTCTGCATTTCACAAGGCTAGCTGGTCCACAGGGGCTCCTGTCTGGGTGCAACTCGAGGCATGGAACAGCTACTGATGACACAACCTTCGTTATGTTTCGTCATTTTGGATCCGATGAACGGCTTCCTCGTTAGTCGAGGCTATTCCAAGCCTTGTGTCGTGGTGCTTTCCAGCTGCTTAGGTTGTTGTTGCTCACCTGCTGAGGCGTGCTGGTTTCTGTCCGATTGTCCACAGCTGCATGCTGGCTACCCGCCTTGTAGCCTAGAGATAGGCTTTTTCTGCTTTGGTCGATCCTGTGCTACGGGATTGACCGGCTTAATCACAACTGTTCACCATCATTCACCATCATGATATACCAGCTTGCCAACTGCTTTGAACAAGCATCATTGACCATCATCTCCACTCATCAACCATTATTCACCATCATAAACCAGCGAGTCCTCTATGATTGCAACAAACTCAGCTACCCCCTTCCCAGCTCTCGTTATCTGCGTATATCACTACATCAGATCTGATCTTTTGATATCTTTTATGGGTATATCTTCTAGTGACTCTTGAAACAAGCTAGCTATATTAACATCCATCCATCTAACAGCTAATCAAGGTCTATCCATGAATGAATTCATGGTGGTACCCAGCGGTGCCATGTCCGTGAAGCCGCAGCATGACATGAAGCTACCATTTGGGTGGGCAATTCCTGGTATCTCCTGGCCTCGCTCCCCCGTATCAAGCAGGGCCTTTAAAGGGACACCCCGAACTCCAAGCAGCTCCAACCACCTGCCAGGAAGATACGACCAACATGACACACCACAGGGCACCTGTTCGATCGCCCAAATGTTCTCGAAGAAATCGTCCTTCAACAGATCCGCGAGACTGCCGACCTCAGCAGCTGCACACCCAGCGGCATAGAGTGGTTCAGTGTGGGCAGGCTCCTAAAGGAGGATCCAACATGTTTGCCATTTTTGGAGCATGATTCTTGCCCAAGAATCAAAAAAATGGTTGATATCGGTTGCATCATGTTGCATCATGTTGCATCCAAGAATAAAAACATACTCATTGTTGGCTTGTGTAGTCCTGTCTGGTGATTTTCAATTGAAGGATGCCAACTGTCTGCCGCTCTCGGTGGGCTAATCCCCGCCTCAACCCGACAAAGCCCATCGCTCCATCATGGCACCGCACCACCAGGGAACGGCAACAAATAGAACATGATATAGAGACACTGGATCCTCCAGGCCGACGTTCTTGGTCAAACATTTTCCTAGATTCATTCATTCATTTGATAACATTCATCGCCATCTCATTTTGTCTCAGTATGTTTGGTTTGTCTATTGGCTAATTAATCCCCAAAGATCCCCAATGTATGGACAGTAAAAACTATGTAAAAACTGCGTAAAACTCCCGATGATCACAACCACCACATACCACCACCCACTCTACGGGTGCGCCCTTCGAGCTCCAAACCCGACTGCGGAGGATCTCTTTCACACTCATGAAAGGTGTCACCAGGATCAATCCTGAGAGATTGAACCTGGCTGCAGCAACGTGATGAAACTGGTTTCCAGCAACCATTGTGGGAATGAATCACGGACGATGTTGGCTGATGGCTGTTGACCACCATCTGCACTGATAATAACTTGTAATATTACTATTGACTGTCATAACTTATACTAAGTTATTGTTACCAACACAATATCGCCTAGATTTAACAACACCTATTAATTATCATTAATTATATAACGTATGATATTGACCTATCAATGGTGGTGGTTGTTGACTCATATGATACATATGCCTTGGATTCTCAGGGATGGAGGATTCCTGGAGCTGGATATGACCTGCCCCAGTTGATGCTTTTTGTGGCTGAGAACGGTTGGTTCATGATGTCTGTCAGTAGTGGAGAAGCATTATTTAAAGTGATCTTGTTCTGCAAGTTCGTCAGCTATCATAAACCGTCCTTCTCTCATGATCAACGACGCATTACCCATTCTCCACCATTCTTCACCATTGTTTAAGCAGTGTTGCCCTACTGTTAGCCCTTGGTTAAGCAGTGTTCCTGTATTGTTAACCAGCAACTAAGCTACGAATTGTTCACCCAATCTGCAACCATTGGTCATTACTAACCATTAATTCACCATCGGTAACCGCTATTAACCAGAATCAATTAACCATCATCAACGATTTATTAACCATCATCACTAACCATTAATTAACCATTACTTAACCATCATTAACGAGGGCGATTCATCTGTGTTAGCCACTAAGAAGATGTACCCTCTGGCAGTCCCTGACCTCGTCGCGCTGAAAATTACCAGCTTTCTATAGTTAAGACCATCATCGACAGTGGATTTTCTACTCAACCAGGTCAGGGACTGATCGGAGTGTAACCATCAACCAGCCATAATGATATAATCAATGACTCACCATATAACCATCAAGTAATCACTAGTCAACCACCAGTCAACAACTAGTCAACAACTATGAAACCACAACGAACCAGCACCAAGATGCAACAAGATGCAACAAGCGCCTCACTCCCCATTGGTCCCGCATCAAACATGCCCAGTGCCCAGCCTGGACGCCAAAGCCACAGCTGGACCGGTGCCCAGGCTTCGGCCAAAGGCCTGGCGACGGAGGGCGAGTTCGCCAAGGTGGCTGACCCATGGGTCCCACCTGATGATCAGTTTACCATTGGAAACCATGGGTTTTGAGGGTTTCCACTATGGCACAAAGCCATGTCCCAGCTCAGTTGCCTCCAACATGTCAGCATCAATCAAAAATAAGACAGAGCGCGAGGTCCCCAAACATGTTGGTATGATGAAAGGTACGTAACGGTCTACGGGAAGTCATATGTCATATCCATACAAACAAAAATTGCCAATTGATAAATGCCACTTCCTGGATTCCGGATATGACATCCATCATATCATTGCTTATTGGCCTTCGATGCTCTCTGGTTTCCTATAGGCTCTTGATGGTCTCATTGCTATCTATAGACATCCTCGCATCGACTTTCCAGTTTCAATCTTGTCCACGCGGAAGCCGATAAGCTGCTTCAGTGTGGTCCCAAGGCCAGAAAAGCAGAAAGCAACACTGGTACACCAGGGAAGAAACCAAAAACAAATTAATGTGGCCTTTCAAATTGAAGATAAGCAGCTTTCAAATTAATATGGCCTTTCAAATTTGGGGGATAATTGCAAGTGTATGGATGATTCCGGAATTGCAAGTGTATGGAATTCCATATACTGAGAATCGAACACTGAAGAAAAACATGAATTGGAAGATAATTGCAGCACCAGCTTTCAGCAGCTTTTGAGTTCGGCGTTGGCCCTTTCTCAATGCTACAACGTTAATCAGTAATTTCACGAACAAGCCAATCCCTTAATTCTGCAATATACAGTAGTATATTGAAGCATACTGAGGAGGTCCGTGCTTCCCATCCCCTCACAACAAGTCCAACCGGCTGTGCAAGTGCGGCCACGAATGAGTCTTCGAACAAAACGCGTTTTTGCTAGGCTCCAAAACTAATTCTGAACCTGGAAAAGGATGAAAAGTCGGTGCATTGCATGGTAAATTGCTAGATGCTACAGCCGCACGGATCAAACACAGCAACTGAACTTACCTGAAATCCAAAAAAAACTCAGATATCTGATGGTATATCGCTAGCTATGGATCTACCAATGATGAACAACCAATGAATCTGATTAACAACCAATGAACAACTGGTTGGTGGCTTCAACCCCTATCAACAATATTAGTCAACCAACCAATGGTTAACAATCACTAGTGAAAAATAAAAAATATGAATCAAACCACCAGCCAGCAGTTGCCAACCATTATCCCCTATTATTGACCCTTATTGCTGGTTATAACCCCCCCAATGGTTAATAACTAGAAGGATAATAAAACAATGTCAAAAAAAACACCAGCCAGACAACCATGCCATTACCAACCACCAATGAATCTGATTGACAACCAATGAACAACCAATGATGGACAACCAATAAATCCACCTTTCCCGAGGCCATGTCACCACCTCTGGTTGCTTCACCACTGAGGCGCCCGCCAAGATGCGATCCAGCGGCAACTTCAAGGTCTGGGACAAGCAACGATGGCCGTCCTTCAAATATGGGGGGTTCGTTGCATAAATTCGGAGTTTCCCGCAAGTGACGGATGGTTTATGGATGGTTTGTGGCTAGTTTGCGGATGGTGTATGGATGGTTTCTGGATGGTGTCTGGATGGTTTATGGATAGTTTATGGATGGTTTATTACTAGAAATGGTTGATAAAGTGGATGACAACTGGGGGTACGCCCAGCTGTCAAGAAACCACCATATGATGAATAGAATTGGGTGTTTCTGAAAATCGGGAAACCCATAGCATGATTGGTTAATTACTGAAGATGATGAATAGCTTTGGGTGTTTCTCAAGGTAAGGGGAACATCTGCGCACAAAAAACATATTTCGCACGCACAGAGAGAGAATCATCATCCGCGCACACAGAAAAGGGTCGTTCGCGAAGACAGGGGACATATGGGACCTGAGGTTTAGGGGGAACTGGGGCACGTGCATGGTGCGACGTCAAAGATAGCAATTGAACCTTGGAGTTTATATTGGCGACATCGGGGCCTGGGGTGGGGTGTAGGAGGACACCATGAATTACCGCATGTAGGACGATCAATTTCCGCGTACAGGAACAATCCCGTTTCCACGTGTAGGAACGAACCCCTTTCCGTTCTTAAAATTGGGAACATGCATAAATGCTTGGTCTACTGTTTGTAAGGGATGATTTGTGCCCACCAACCGCATGCAGCTATTACTAACGATGATTATTAGATGATTTGGGGGGCACCCGCATTTTGAGAAACCACCATACCTGTTGCTAATCTGGGCAGGCAATGTGGCCCGAATATGAACAAGCAAATACATGCATGGGTTGCATGTGATCGTCTGTCATGACACGTCATGACTATTCAAAGAAGCAATGATAGCGGTAATTCCTGTTGGTGTGCATACCGAGACTTCCCATGTTCGGAGCCACTCCCCAAACCTTTCAAAATGGAGCGGTACCATCAACCCAATATCACCCCCCAACCAATCAATGTCCTTAGCAAATGCTTCATGCCTAAGCAAATGCATCATGATATGCATTGATCTTCGGTGAGTCAAGGGACTTCGCTTGCCCAACCACGCCGCAAACCTTCGCCTTGTAACGATCTTTTCCCAAAGCGGGAGGGCTACAGCAGCAACCGGCGAGATGACTACGTCGTCGTCAAAAAATGGTAGAACATCCACTGCTATCTTAGATTATGAAATTGCCGAAGTTGAACGAAAATAAAACAAAGAAATACTTGGTTTCACATCAATTACCTCCAAAAACTCAAGAGACACACCATGACACACCTGGGGTTTCCATTGTCTTAGGCATGCCAAACGGACAAAACGGGCCGCAACGGAGCACGAATCCTGTTGTTTGCAAACCCCTGACCGGCTGAGCAGCGAGCGGCCCGAGCCTTGTGAACAAACTGAAGGGCAGCATGCGCATTGGCAATGACTCCCTGGCGTTCTCGGTGCGGCGTGGGAGTACACAATGCGGTCGACGTGGTACAGCAAGTGTGACTAAATGATCCGACCATCGCAAGCACCACCACCACCACAACAACAACAGCAACAACAACAACAACAACAACAACAACAACAACAACCACGACAATGAGAATGAAACAACACAAACAGCATCGGCAACCGCAAGGTTGCAATCATTTGGGCATGATAACGGCAAAAATAATTTAGCTAGGTATCAAACATCCACAGACTATAATCATCATAGACCATCAGCTGACCATGAATCATCAACAGGAGCAACAACTTTTCCCATGGCTCTGCCACAGCCTCTGGCGATGGTCGACCGGAGCAAACCTTGGAGCGGCGAGTGGATGAGTGGCTCATGCTTGGTGTCGGGATGTTGGTGGCACATGAGGGAAACCCAAAAAACAGTTGGTTTATTAAAAGGGGTTCTTACTGCACCCCAATCATCAACAAACAAATGGTGGTTTCTCAAATATTCTGGGATTCATAGGGTTTTATAGAGGATCAAAATAGTTGCTAATGGTTCATAGGGGATAATTACTACACCATTGGTTACACAACTATATTGGTGGTTTCTCAAGTCATAGCAGGGGGTGCCCCAACAATGGTTGGTTTATTACCATAAATGGTTAATAAACACGATGATTTTGGGGCACCCCTGACTTGAGAAACCACAAAATGTGCGTGGTGAATTGATGCTTCATGCATGATCATAGTGATTATCAAATGACGGTTGGGCCCTAGGGTTCCCCGGGAACGCCGACCTCCCTGAATGCTGCCCAGGAACTGACGTGCATTTTCATATGGTATTTACCATATATTCTTGGTTGTCGTGATGGACCATTGATCTCCATGTTGCATAATGCAAAACGAACATATCCGCAAGAAGTCCGTTTCCAGAAGAACATCTTATTTGGTTGTATGCTGTCTTTTTGAATGTCTTAGAGCATAAAACCCTGTAAGGGTTGTCGAATTTCAAAGACTGCTTTCCAAAGATGTTGGTGGAACGTATCAAAACCCCTGTGTTCCCCATGCGAAATGAGTCTGGCTTCAAATGCCTTGGTTTTTATGGGTCCAAATGCATGTGCTCGGGCACTGCGGACGCTGACAGTCAGCCTTTTTTTCTGTGCGGTGGTTCCTAAACATCCCACAAGGGTTTTTTAAAGGCATCCTTGGGTGACACCAAGCCTGAACTGGCTCTTTCTCTGTGCAGCGCCAGCGCGCGTAGAACTCTGACAAGTCCTGGCTCTTTGTTCAAGTAGTGAGCACAGAGAACATTTCTATGTTCAATCGCGTCTCGTGCACTGGTTGCAAGAAGCCCCATTCTTCGAAGTTGCTTCTTTGAGACCGCTGCTATGCCCTCTGCGACATTGTCCCCTGCAGCCAACACAAAGCAGTTCCGTCGCTCTTTAGCGATTCCATCTTTCGTCATGCGCCTCAACATGTCCACATAGTCTTGGGACATGCCTGCCTTCGGCAGAGTCGCCAACGGAGTAAATACGAAGCGCAGATGCGCCACTCCAGTGAGAGAGGGTACACCGGAATGCGAAGCAGCCTTCTGTAACGCTTTGCTTCCATCAGCACTCGCTATATGTTGGCCAGGCTTTAATTTGCTGTGGACTGCTTGCACCACCTCCAAGAAGCTTTCAGCGCCTGCCCCGTGGCCCTTTGCGGCCACCTTTGCAGGCAAAGGCAGCACTGCGTAAGACTTCGAGGAAGATTGGCCCTGCGTGTTTCGCAATTTGAACACAATGTAGCAGGCACGTCATATCAACGTAGAACCAGATGTTGCAAACCATGACGTGAATGGGGGTATAGTGCGTGCATCCCCCCACCCCCCCCCTGTCCCCACCCCAAAAATAATCATATCCTTCTTTCATGACAACTTCTCATACGATGACAACTTCTGCCATACGATGACAACTTCTCATACGATGACAACTTCTGCCATACGATGACAACTTCTGCCATACGATGACAACTGCTGCCATACGATGACAACTTCTCATACGATGACAACTTCTGCCATACGATAACAACTTCTGCCATAGGATAACAACTTCTGCCAGTTCTGGCTCGGGGAACCTCAGGGCTGGAGGGTCAAACGACTACTTAAGATCATGATGATTAACGGATACTGATTATATAATTATGATTCACGGTGATTAGTAGTGATTCAACTTGATTAATAGTCAATGATTGATGGTATGGTCAATAGTCAAAACTGTAAATGTGACATGGTGCCAATAATGATTCGTCGTGGCTAAGAAATGGCTGACATTGAATATGGTCATTGTATTCATGTTAGTCAGGAAATAATAGTGATTGTTAATATTTCTTATTGCTAATGAATATCATGATGATGCTTGTGCTATTGATGATGTTCATTCTACCAGTGAATGATGGTTATTGTGCTAATGATGGAAATCGTAGCTGGCCAAACAGAGCCAGCGGTCTATGAGGCTAGCCGCTAGTGGTCAATGGTGCTCGTTCATAATAGCAATCATAAGGGTTTGTCCATTTATGATGTACCCCCGTAGTTGGTGAAGTTCCCGGAAAAAATGACCATTTAGGGATGCTTTGAGAATACCACGATGGATAACCCTTCATAACCCCATAACGCAATAAACCAAGAGATTCATTGTCAACCAACAAACTGACTGACTAACCAACCAACCAACCAACCAACTTACTAACTAACCAACCAACATTAAACCATCGCCCTCAATCCACCAACCAGCCGCAGCAACGCCACCAGTCCCTCGCGAACGGGTTGCGCCGTAGCCGGGATATTCCACAGCCAGGACGTGAACCTGGCAGCGGAGCG
>VSDK01003052.1:93015-103696 GCA_009767595.1 Symbiodinium kawagutii | reverse complement strand
GTAGCGGTTCAGAATGATGGATGGTTCAGAATAGCAACCAGCCAACAGGTTGATTTTTAGAATTTCAACAGGTTGATTTTTAGAATGGCTAATCATTGAGAATGACTATTAATCAGCATGGTGGCGAATAATGGTTGATAATGGCCAAAAATGGGTGATAATGACCGACAAATGGTTGAAAATCAGGGAATAATGGTGAATAATGGTGGACACAGTAGCCAATAATGGTTGATAATCAACAAACGGTGGCTAATAATGGTTGATAGTTAATCCAATCATTATCAACCAACAGTGGCAAACAATGCTTGTTAATGGTTGAAAATGGTTGATAATGATTGGATTGATAATGATTGATTACCTCTGGCAAACTAATCTGGAAGCTAAAAACCGTTTTCCGTAGGGGTAAAACCATTGTAAATAGTGGATTTTTCGCTTCCAGGTTAGTTTGCCGGAGTGTAAGAATGGCACTGATTGAGAATGGTTGAGAACTCTTGTATAGGAATGGTTGAGCATATTTTAAAATGGTTCAGAGAATGGTAGTGATTAAGAATCGTCGAGAATGGTTGTTTAGCAAGCAACCCCCTCAAATATAGCGGACGCATCATCATGCACAATAATGCACTATCACTGTCTGAAGTTAGTAACGCCCCAGTTACAATCGCAGTTGCGATCAGATTTTTGCTTGAAACCATCCCGCGGTCGGGTTACATCAGCCAACCCTCCCCTGGAACAGCGGACCCATCAGCACCTGAAATTGCTCGTGCATGAATCGACAGAACCAACGGCAAAGGCCCAGGTCCTGCCACGGGACCACGATCTGTGGAGCAAAGTCACTGTGACTTTGAGGTGGAATTCCACGTCGTAGAGGGAAGGGATTCATAGTTGGAATACGTTGGAATCATGATCCACATTGATCTACCATCGATGAACTATTGCAATGGCTTGTTAGTGGCCTCCAACTTCATTTCACAATCTTTTTCCAAACAACAACTAAACAATCCTCTTTGCATAGATCATGGGTGATCTTACTGACCCCCTACTGTCCCATTGTTGACGATCCGTACTGATTTTGGCATAGCAAACATTCTATGGCTTGTGGTGGCTAGTAATAAGACCCCTATGTACTGTTCAACAGGCGGGTTGCTTCTTGCGTGAACCAGCAAATGACATGTTGGAATTCCTCCCTCTTGCAAGATCCGGCTCCCCCCGCTGAAATCACAAGTCAACTGGTGGTGATTTAGTATTGGAACTGCCGTCCTTGACAGTTGTCAAGACTCAATTACCAATCATCAACCATTAGCCACGATTAGCCACTATTAGTTGGTTACGACGGTAACTGTTCTTGACGGCTGAATCTTCTGTGCTTGCCAGTCTTCGCATCGCCTTAATAGTGGTGGAATTGGTTAGTAATGGTATGGTTCATATTGATATTAGATATTAGTGGTTGGTATGAATCAATGTCAGAAAATAGTTGTTCATGATGACCAATAACCAACAACACAAACAACAGCAAGAGAAACCACACCCGTAAACAGCGGCAAACAAAAGTCATCACTTCAGCTCACATCTGCGTCATCGTTGGTTGGTCTTCTTAGGAACCAAAATTAGCTCACGAGCATCATTGACCATCACTTGCAGCCATTACAAATCATTGCCATTATGACTGTGATCCTAATTCATTGACAATATTGTTGGCAATGAAAAATCTTCATACCTCATAGTCACTGTTATTAGCCATTTTGAGCATTCCTTTGTATTAACCACAACATCCACAACAACAACAACAACAACAACAACAACAACAACAACAACAACAACAACAACAACAGCAACAACAACAGCAACAACAACAGCAACAACAACAACAACACCAGCAGCAACAACAACAACAACAGCAACAGCAACAGCAACAGCAACAGCAACAACAACAACAACAAAATCTAAATCTAATCACTACAACATGTGTCAATCAGTGTGGTTACTTCCCTGGGATTGTTGGTTTTGCTATACACCAATTGTTACATTTGCCATTAACCAATACCAACCAATCATCCTGAACGACTGCCTGCGATTGTCAGCCATTCTCAACGACCGGGCATTCCTATCATAGTCATCATTTCCTATTCAACTGTTGTGGTCATTGCTGGTTGGTGGTTCAAACCCCTTTGAAAAATAATAGTCAAACGACCCTTTGTTACTCATTACTATGGAAAATAAAAGATGTTTAGAACCACCAACCAGTAATATTATTCTCCTACAATTCCTATCAGCTGCTAACTGATCCACCATTTCACCACTTCACCACAGCCATCGCAGTTCCTTCCACCGGCAAAGGTCACCCAACATGACGACCAGCGAGGCGCCCGGAGATGCCACCCGTCGACCCTTGTGACCTCAGCATTGCTATGGAAGTAGATGATGAGGTGCCGCGACGACCTCGGGCCGTGTCTCAACGACTCAACGGTGCCGTTGTTGGTTGATGAAGTGGCGACCAAAAACGGCCGCAGCAGCTGAAGCAGCTGAGAAGTTGCTACTTTTATTGGTTTTTATTGCTGAGTTCCATGTGCTGGTTGTGAATTGGGTACATTGATCCTTTGAATATCAACCCAATTCTTGGTTGGACACTTACGCAACAACCAACAGCAACCGTTGGGTTGATCACAACTCGTTTTGGTTGATCTGTCCATGTCCACCATGCTTCGCTTGTTTCATCAACGAATTTGAATCAACCTTAAGTAGTGCAATGGAAGATCCAGCTGTAATAATCCTCCATGTCTGCAGGTAAATCACCATAGTGAAACTGGTGATGGTTTATTGAAGGCTTGATCTACAATATCATTTAATCCGTGGAAAAAGGTCAGCATTGACTTTTTCATCTGTAGTGCTCAATGAAAAACCATCCCTCTAATTCACCATCACTAACCATTGACTGTTGGAATCAACTACTAAGAATCAAACCATCATGTGCCTGCCTCATCACCAGTCATGAGCGCCGCAGTGAATGATGAACCAACAAGAAGGATTTGCACATGTGACACAAGTTACTGGCTGGACCACCAAAAATATGCCAGCAGCCATGGCAAATAATGGACAGTATATTGGTAGCAATTAGGAATGGCAGTAATGATTAGTGGTCATAAAATCAGAACTAACAACCAACGATATTCAACAAAATCAATAATTACTAGGAGTGAATCATCAACAATCATCGGATAGCCAGCTGTAAATAAGCCAGTACCACTTTCACCAACTCAATGTATCTCGATAGCTGAGGATTTGCCATCCAAGATTTGGGATGGTTTATCAACAGCCGGATCTCCCAGTCATACTTGGCTTGAACCATAAAAATGTACCTGAAACCAGCAGCGATTCGCAACAGGATAGAGCTGCCGCATGCTGCCACCGCTTCTGATGCCTTTTCCAGCTGTGACCATTCCGAGATCCAAAGTTCGGAAAAAAAACATCGAAAACGGACAAAAGTCCAGGCAGGGCAAGGGCTGATCAAAAAGGGCCATTGGAAAGGTATACAGCCGAATTTGGGATCTTAGACATTTTCAGTGTCTCAGTGTTTTTGACAAAACGAATGTTACCAAAACATATGACCAAAGTTTTGCAAAAAACGACCTCAAGTGTTATTTGAAAAATGACCCGGTGTTACCAAAGCAGTCAACGCTGCAACGACCATTTGTGACCAACCACCTTTGGCATGCCGCACCATTGACCTGGAGGCTTGGAAGGCTCTAAGATTCAGCTGACGATAATCAAAGTGTGAACCGTAGCGATGACTTTATGACTGGTGGAATAAGCACCAAATAAGGGTTTCTTGAAATAGGGGTACCCCCAATTATCATCCAGGCTAGTATAACCGTAAATGCCAATAAACCAATCATAGCTTTGGGCTACCCCTATTTTGAGAAACAAATGATTTCATCAGAGCTCCAGCTGATAAACCGATAAACCAGTTTTTCCCCACCTGCCAGGTGAGGGTTGTTAGATTTTATCACAGTTGTCTCCTTCCGCCTCCGCATCCTCATTTTCCTCCACCACGAGCATCCACGCCTACTGGTCGCTGCCGGACATCAACCACGAGCATCCACGCCTAGTGGTCGCTGCCGGACCTCAACCACGACCGTCCACGCCCAGTGGTCGCTGCCGGACCTCAACCACGACCGTCACGCCCAGTGGTCGTTGCCGGACCTCAACCACGACCATCCACGCCCAGTGAACCACGACCATCCACGCCCAGTGGTCGCTGCCGGACCTCAACCACGACCATCCGCGGCCAGTGGTCGCTGCCGGACCTCAACCACGACCATCCATGCCCAGTGGTCCCTGCCGGACCTTAACCGCGAGGAACGAACGTCAGAAAGAATGTCAGAAGATATGTCAGAAAGAATGTCAGAAGAGATGTCAGAAAGAATGTCAGAAGAGATGTCAGAAAGAATGTCAAAAGATATGCCAGAAAGAATGTCCGAGAGAATGTCAGAAGAAATGTCAGGATAGAATGTCAGAAGATATGTCAGAAAGAATGTCAGAAGAGATGTCAGAAAGAGTGTCTATGCCAGAAAGAATGTCAGAAGAGAATGTCAGAAGATTTGTCAGAAAGAATGTCGAAAGATATGCCAGAAAGAATGTCAGAGAGAACGTCTAAAGAAATGTCAGGATAGAATGTCAGAAGAAATGTCTGAAGACATGTCAGAAAAAATGTCAGAAGATATGTCAGATAGAATGTCAGAAGATATGTCAGATAGAATATCAGGATAGAATGTCAGAAGAAATGTCAGAAGATATGTCAGAAAGAATGTCAGAAGAGATGTCAGAAAGAATGTCAAAAGATATGCCAGAAAGAATGTCAGAGAGAATGTCAAAAGAAATGTCAGGATAGAATGTCAGAAGATATGTCAGAAAGAATGTCAGAAGAGATGTCAGAAAGAATGTCGAAAGATATGCCAGAAAGAATGTCAGAGACAATGTCAGAAGATATGTCAGAAAGAATGTCAGAAGAGATGTCAGAAAGAATGTCAGAAAGAATGTCAGAAGAGATGTCAGAAAGAATGTCAAAAGATATGCCAGAAAGAATGTCAGAGAGAATGTCAGAAGATATTATGTCAGAAAGAATGTCAGAAAGAATGTCAGAAGAGATGTCAGAAAGAATGTCAGAAAGAATGTCAGAAGATATGTCAGGTAGAATGTCAAAATAAATGTCAGGATAGAATGTCAGAAGAAATGTCAGAAGATATGTCAGAAAGAATGTCAGAAGACATGTCAGAAAGAATGTCAGAAGATATGTCAGAGAGAATGTCAAAAGATATGCCAGAAAGAATGTCCGACTAGAAAGTTGTCAGAAAGAACGTGAGAAGATGTGCCAGAAAGGATGTCAGAAAGAATGTCAAAAGGTATGCCAGAGAGAATGTCAGAAGATATGTCAGAAAGAATGTCAAAAGATATGTCGGAGAGAATGTCAGAAAGAATGCCATTCTAAATGCCGGAGAGAATGTCAGACAAAAGTGGAGTTAACAAGCAGTGTTGAAATCACATGGTGGGGATCACTCGAAGTAAAGTAATTGTTACTGTGCCATAGATAGACTCATCAAATTCTCATGTTGTTCATAAATAGTAATTACTCATAAAGAGACTCATCAAATACCGATGCGGTGTATGATAGTGCCATCCTTGAGGTGGTGTTCTCGAATTGTGTCGCTTTCGGAGCCCAATTTTTTGAAGACCCATGCGGCAAAGCCATTGGACCGGTCCAAAAAAGAACGTATCGGTCGCATGTCGGGATTGTCTGTGCGGACAAAGCCGGATTGAAACACAGTCAAAAGCACAGAGCAGGAGGTGGAAAATGGGGTGAGCGGTGACTAAGAATGGTTGCTGGCGGTGAAAGGTTATATAGCTACGATATAAATCACCTTTGATTGTTGAGAAATATTGATCGGTTGGCTAAGTCGGTCAACAGCTGTCAGATAGTGGAGAAGTTCACAAACAATGACTAAGTGGGCCCGTATTAGATGGGTTTCTACTGCTTGCAGCCCATCATCTTCCATAATTGCTGGGTCCGTGGTGATCTTGCGCCACCCGCGTGGCACACTGCTTAGATCTTCCACCATGTACAAAACACAACGGCATACGGATGCAAGAAAAACGACCTTGCACTATGTGACCAAAATCACCTGCATGACTCTGCAAAATTGTACTTACAAAGATAAGAATCCTGACCATGTTGTTGGGATTTATGTCTTGCGGGCCTTGCTTCTAAACGGCACACACTCAAGCACGTATGTTGTCAACAAACATGAAACTCAAATTCATAACTCTTCTACATTTGGATAAAAACTAGAAATAGAATTTATGGGTTATGAAAGGCTTGACGCGTGACGCACTGCATGGCACACCCCGGAGCGGACAGCTTTTCTGGGTAAAGAACTGTAAATTGTGTGTGTGTGTCACTGCATAAGTATACGTCATAGCGATAGAGAGGCTCGTAGCCCATTACATGCTCCTGCGACCCCCTGCACCTCGGTACAAGACGATACAACGCCATTGGTAAGACTGAGCAGTACACGGAGTGCGTGGGGATCTCTCCGGCTTTTGACATCTCAGGAGGAATGATTCCTTCTGATCTGATGATCGAGTAATGAGAAATGACAGAAAATATACGTGGATACTTGATGGCTGATACCACAGTGTTTCCAGACTTGCATGATCGCAGGATACGAGTAGTGATGAAAAGCAAGTAGGGATGATATGTCCAACAGCTGGCCACATCGCAAAAACAAGTGGTGGGATATGGTTGGCGAATAGGCAATCGCAGAAGGTTCTACCTACAAGAATCATGATCCTCTAGTGTTCTGCAAGCATGCACTGGGTTGGTTCTAGTTCCAACGCCTCCTACCAACAGGTGAGATGGTGGCTCATTGAAGTGGTTGAGACCGAAGGAATCACGAGGCAAAATGGTTGACTCAAATACGTCGTCTTCTCAAAAGGAAGACCGCGCGTGAGTGCTTCTCTAAAAATGTACAGTTGTCCAAATGCAACTCAGCATTCGCCGTGAAGCCTAAGGACCCGGTCCGATGAAGCAAAACGTGGCGAAGCAGTTCCCCCGTTCGGTGGATACCCTCTCGCAGCTCATCGCTACCAACCAACAGCTAGGAATTGAAAACAAGTGATCTAACCAGCTGGTTATGGTTTTTTTACCACTATTGAATGTTGGTTCTTATCCCCTACTATCAACCACTATATATAATCCCCTATTATTAGGAACTATAATAGTAGTTGTTTAACCATTGTTTGTTGGTGATTCTTGTCCGGTGGCGTCAAAACACTGCGAGCCTTGGCTGATGATAAAAAGTGCCATACGACCAAGCTGCAACCGCCACAACCCACTGGAGATCAAGATCAAACCAACGGCCAAGAGTCAATATTGGTACAAGAATTGATCCAAAGGCAACAATAGGGAAATTGAATTGGTGTATGCTAGGCTATTCATATTCATTGTCTGGAATGAAGTTAGAATTTCTCAAATTGAGTTTTGATACTTTTCGCATCATAATCGACCACAACGATTGGGAATGTCGCATTGCGCGTATCACTTCGGGATACAAAACGGTTGCTTCGCCCGATTCGCCCGTGCAGCCTGTTGCACAACGGGTTTATTTGTCTTGATCCGACAGATCTGTGAAGATGATTGGCTCCAATACCATCTATTGGCGTCTATCACCATTGAGTGGTTTCAACCCCTATGAAAAATATTGGTCAACATTGGTCAACCAACCATTTGTTAAAGAATACTGGGGAAAATACAAAATGTTTGACACAACCAACCAGGTAGCGAATCATCAATGGTGTGATGATGGAATCAGCAATCTGCAGGCACATTCAAGACTACACCCGAATAAGGTCGGAGGAAAACCAGGGAGAAGTCAAATCAGAATTTGTTCCTCCCTGTGGAATGATTCTGACGTTTCTGAGTTTGGATGTCAAGTATCTAGCTCAAGGCTGAACAAATGTGTGCAAAACCTTTTTTTACATGTCTGCGTTGCACGATCAGAGCATTTGCTTGTTTTCGGAAATGTGAGCGCTCCATATTGTGCTGTTGTGATTGTTACTCCTGCAACTGGTGGGCGAATTTTCATGTTGTATATCTTGTTGCTGCTGCTATTTATTTGTTTGGCGATAAGGGATAGTAAGGCTGCCGTTGCTACTGATGATGATGGTGCTGGTGACAATGATGCTGCCGTTGTTGCTGCTGATGACGGTGCTGGTGACAATGATGACGATGACGATGACGATGACGACGATGACAACAAGGACGAGGACGAGGACGAGGACGAGGACGAGGACGAGGACGAGGACGAGGACGAGGACGACGACGACGAGGATGATGATGACGATGACGATGACGATGACGATGACGATGAGTATGAGTAGGAGTAGGAGTAGGAGTAGGAGTATGAGGGTGAGGATGAGGATGAGGATGAGGATGATGATGATGATGATGATGATGATGATGATGATGATGATGATGATGATGATGACGATGATGATGATGATGATGATGATGATGATAATGATGAGGATGAGGATGAGGATGAGGATGAGGATGAGGATGATGATGATGATGATGATGATGATGATGATGATGATGATGATGATGATGATGATGATGATGATGATGATGATGCGCTTGTGGTTGTGGTGGTGGTCGTGGACATTGTTGGTCGGGGTGGGTACTTGGGGTGGTGATTCCTGTTCCAATCGGCCAGGAGCTTTGCCTTACTAGCGGGCAGGCTGTGGCCGGGGCACCAACAATGGGAATTCAGTCTAATGGCTGTTCAATGACCATTCCAAACACATTGCCATGGTGATTATACCAAGATTATATAAGATTATACCCAAACTAATTGATACATATTGATACTTCATTTTCCAGGATTATTGAAACCCAACAAATAACATCAAATAAGCATTACGCTATCAGTTTGCACATTTGTTTCAGCCTTGTCATGTTCTACTGCGAAAAGGTTCCGGATCAACTTGGGCGCAATGCTCATAAGGCAACTGCAACGCTGCTGCTTGTCGAGCTCGAGTCACTTCGAGCAGTCTCCTCCAAGCCGCTCTTTGAACGTTTTTCGTCCACGCTGCCAGACAGAGTGGAGGGGGAATCTTGCATTTTCTTGAGGAACCGGTTGAGTTTCTTCACATGCTTGTCATGCAGCTTCTTATCTGGAGGCAAAAGCATGTTGGCGGGATATCCCTTTGGTTCCTCATGAACTTCCCAGGACGATGTGGGATCTTCGAGCTTCTCGACGAACGCGAAGGGTTCCTCCACGTTCATCAGGTCTCCGCTCAGGTACGTGGGGTCGACATAGTGCTGCCTGTTGATCCGTTCCTTGGAGGTCGACTTGCTGGGTTTTGGACCCGTGGCATTGGTCGTTGGGTGACTCGAGGAGCAGCCCATGATCACACGCAGCTCAAGCAGCCGCAACGCATCTTGATCCCCAATGGCCGCAGGATGCCGCAGGATGCCGCAGGATGCCGCAGGATGCCGCAAGTCACAGGTCAAACTGAGTCCAACTGAGTCCAACTGAGTCCAACTGAGTCCAAGGCATATGTCGTTGTCCAGTTCGCCATACCCCCCAAGTCACAGTTGTGATTTCCCTCTTAATACTTCTGAACAGCTGCATGGTGGCTGGTAGGCACCACCATGGTGTCTGGGAGTTGCTAATTGAAATGGCCACCCCCTGCAGGTTTGTCAGTGGCCACTGGGCTATCAAGATCGTATGCAAAGGGACTGTGCAATGGTGGTCTCCGTGGTGGTTGAACCACTCCGTCATCAATAATATGCTGGCCAACCAACCAACCAAAAAATGTGAATCATGCCACCAACCAGTAGTTGTTTCACCATTCTTGTTGGTGATTATTCCCTATCATTCACCACTATACCGGTGGATTACAGCTAAGCACAGTCAGCTCGCTGAACACGTTGAGCTCGAGGGAATTCCCAGCAGCCCAATGCATCCGGCACCGCATTTGGAAGCCCGGATATGAGGAGCAAAACCTTGAGAGTCTCTATAATCATAATCTTAGATTTGTTCTAGATCTACTTGTAGTAATCTGTAATAATATCTTTAGATTTGTTTTAAGATATTATACTGTAGATGTTAAGAAAGCGCAGGCTTCCCGGCAAACCAGGTGATAACCTAGACTGGTGGTTTGAGCTGGTACCAAGCATCAGCAAAGGGGGATCATGGAGGAGGGAGCTCCCCCATTGACGGTTTGTCATACCCATACAACATATAATATGATCATGTACACACATGCACATATATTGCATACACTTGTATGTATAAAGTAAATCTGAATGCATCCCTTATCATACACTGAAATTCATGTCAATATTGATCATTCCCACTCACCCAGTGTATGATAAGGGATGATATATTCATATGAAAATATCCATATTAGAATCATATGATATCATTCCCAATCTGTATGAATTCATATGAATATGTGGCTGTGAGTCAAAACCCTGTACCCCTGGTTCCCCTATCATTTGCCGTTGTTTTCCCTATAGTTGGCTGTGTAATAACCACCATTATTGGTTGCTTGATATTGACCCATGGCCATATTTATATCGACCCATTACCCCTTGTCGTACCCCCTGAGCCGCTCGCTCGTA
>VSDK01003052.1:70207-92988 GCA_009767595.1 Symbiodinium kawagutii | reverse complement strand
AGCTGACGAGGGCTAAGGGAGATGATACGTAACAGGTGGAGGGGTCCCCTACGTCAGCTTAGTGGGACCCCTAACCTGGATAGCCACTGGCACTTGTAGTTACTACACTGGTACTTACCTAGTTAAGATTAACTAGGGTAACTACCAGTTAGAGTTGTTATAGTTGAATGGTTTGTTAGCCACCTGATCATCATGGGGCCCCACCTTGTAGCTATGGGATCAATCATCAATGCTTGCTTTTATCCATTTTGGGGGCCACAAGCTAGGGTAGCGGAACCGATCCAACAATGATAGGCATGGCTGCCAATCAAAAGTGGTGGTATACATAAATGGACCCCCCAAAGTCGCCATGACGATCATACTTGAGGTATTTTGAGGTGATTCATGCTACAACCCGCCACAAAATGGAGATACCCAAGCGTTTGTGAACCATGGTCATTGATAGTTGATCGCCATTGAGTTGCTGCTATTGGTCAACATATCATATCTGTATGATGCTGCCTTTGAAACAACGGAAGAATCTGTGACCCAAACAGCTCAGTGATGCAACCAATCTCTTGACGTCAGCAGTTTATAATCCATATCCAGCCATTTTCATGTCCTAGTCCGGGAAAATGGGCCCAAGTTAAAAGCTTCAAAGAGTGTTTCGGAAGCTGCCGATGTTGTTGCCACCGGTTCTCCGAATGCCTGTGCTACCCTCTCTACGCACCCACATAGTCCTTGCAGAAAACTAAGCCCTGAAACAGGTTCCCAGCACTGCTTGGGAGTACGGTTGGACAGTTTCCCCACCTTTGGTCGATCATTGGCCAGCCGGTTTGTTGGGGCCCTTGCCACATGAAGTTCCAAGCAGGGCCAAACCCATGAAAAATTGAAACCTGTGAAGCAGCTACCTTTCAAAACACGCGTCCGGACCCGAAATCGGCGGCTTTGAGAATATATATTGGCCCAAGTATTAAGCATGATTTACCTACATGATCCACTTTCAATCACTACCTAAGCATTTCTTCTCTAATAATAGTTAATGTCCTACCTGACGTAATTCGTGTGTCCTTCAACTTGAACACCAGTCATCTATGCAGTGGGGAATGTCTCCCTCCGGCAGCAGAAACAATCCATGGATCTTGATTGTTGTGTGTGCTTAATTCTGATTCACCACTATTAAGCATCATGAGCCTTTCATATCCACTATCACTATTCATTAACCACTATTTCCCACCACGGACGATTGCCATTGTAACCATTCTCCATGAGTAGAAATAATCATATCGCTATCATGGCTATCATGAACGCTATTGGCCATTTTTAACCACTAGCAGCCATCACTAGCCATTACCAAGCATTGCATATCAGCAACTAGTGAGAGGAAACCATTCTTCGAAATTATTAACGGTCATTCCTTATTAATAGTCAATACAAAGAATTACTAGCTGTTATCAAGAAGAATTAACAACTAATAGCCATCACAATTTAAGCAACATTAGCCATTGCTAGCCAAAACACTTCTTTCGTTAGCCATTATGAATCATTGTCAACCGCATCAAAATCCATATGCACTATTGACCAATATTGGTCGTGTTTACGTCAGTAGCAATTATTCACCACTAGAAATAAGATTCACATCACCAACATTAGCCACATGGGTATTTCTCAAAATAGGGGACCCCCCAAATCATCCAATTTCAACCATTAATAGGTATAGTAATAACTCTCCATTTTCGCGTACCCAATTTTGAGAAACCACCACATAGTATTTGATTGGCCATCGTTGCTGGTGATTGGCCCCTACTAATTCCTATTAACCATTGTAATCCCCCATTCGGCAGCTTTTGCTGAGTGCTGCTGTCGCTCCGCTGGATGCAGCGCTTGCCTGCGATCCTGACGCTGGCGCTTCTTGAACGGACACGGCGCCTGAAGGCGGCAGCCCCGATCGAATCGACCCATGAGCCTTGTCCCTGAGGGCGCCTTTCCCACTGAACCACCAACCATCATTCACCACCCTCGTTGAAATAACAGAGAAGGGGTGGTGAACACAGAAGGGCATGCCTTTCTGGAGTGAATAGTCCAACCCGGATCATTCACCATCATTCACCATGCCCATTCTTTTCCATCTGGGTCAGCGGGGCCCGCGCAGTACCCCAAGCCAGAAAGATCTTGCCCTCATCCGCAAGGATCCCTATGGCACAGATCTTACCCCAAAACTCAAACATCATATCCAGTAGACCATTTGATGAACAGTTTTTTCCGCATGCATGTGAAAAGGCTGTAAAAAACATGGATGTTAAAAAAATGATGTTAACCATTTGATTACATGTGAAAAGGGATGTAAAAAAATGAAACTTCATTGGGCACTATGAACCCTTCAGAGTCGCCCAAACACCGTGACAGCCGCCCGCCCGTCCTGGCTGAATCTTGCGCGGGATCCAAATCAGTTCGCCTGGAGAAACTTCGAACAGTGAGCTACTCGGGTGCTACTGACCGTGAGGGTTCAAGTTGGGCCTAACTAAGGTTACTAGGGTCTAAAGACCATGCTTGGTTTCGGGGTTAAAATGGGTTAAGTACCCATGGCATACCATGGCTCCCAGTGAGCGAACCCCAGGTGACATGAACCCAATGAAGGATTTCGTCAGCTTGATCGACTTTCGGAAAGTTCTGATGCGAAACTGGAGGTTTCTTGAAATCAGGGTACCCAAAAAAGTTGGCTTACGACTCTAAATGTTGAATATAAAGGATGATTTGGGGGTCCTCCTATTTTGAGAAACCACCACATCAGTTTCCTGTTGATCTGATCATCTCATTTCTTGGATGAGAAAATAAAAACTTGTTTACAACACTGTATGATTGCGCGAGTACAGGAAACAGAGTCTTCTTGTCGGTGCAAACAATGGTACCATGTAGCCTAGTTCCCACGGTGGAGAATTCGATGGCCATTAGGATTGCAATCATTGAGAAGCTACAGAGCAGTAGTCACCAGCTACATTGGTTTACGACCATAGAATTAACATCCCTTGACCCAGGGTATGGGTTCCCTGAACTACGCTGACCTACAAGGTGGGACCCCTCAACTAGCCAAGTTGGCTTAGAATTCGGGTAACTATCAGTTCTGGCTTATGCATATAACACATGTAACCAAAGCCAAGTGGCTCATCAACCATCATTAAGCACCCTATGACAAGGGGGCCCAGCTTGTAGGCTATGTGCCTTGACCCTGACGCGCCTGGGTAGCTGTCGGAAGTGTAGCTCCTTGGATTCCGTCGGGGACTTGCGTCGGAGACCATCCCAGACATATGGAAGCTGCTGGTTTAAAAAACCAATATGGCATATCACTTGAAAACCTGCTGGTTTAGGATAACATATCGATATGATATGATGTTAAACCGATTTTCATTTCTAAACAAATTGGCATTTTTGTCCTCGCTTTGCGTCATCGGATAACATGTGGATAAAATTCAGCTTACACGAGAGACACACAAATGATAGCTGGGTTGTAGAATCGGGATAACGGCGGTCATGGCTACAGCATGATTATGCAAGCAACACATTGCCACGTGAGTCCACCATAAACCAACCGTGGTGTGTTGGGATCCATCGCAGTGGTAGTGGCGATCTGAAGAACGGTTTCGCTTCTGACTTGAGTTGGCACTGCAACCGCGATCACCAATCAGGTTCGTCTATGACCAACTTAGCCAAGTGCTTCACGTTCAACAATGAAGCAACTTTGAAAACCAACCGACCACTCCAATGTTTTATAGTATCCGTGGGTGACTCTTGCTCCCATCCTCGCTCCCCCTGTGAGATGTGGATATCCCTGGCTCCAACCAGCTTCCAACATCACCAGCCTGTTATGGTCATCTGTAGGGTGGCCTTTCTTCGAGAAGTGCTTTGTCGACTGGGTGAACAAGCGGGTGTATATGCGACTGTTCGCATGATCGGAACGTGAAGGTGCGCTCAAGAACCCACCGCCAAAAACGCATGCATAGGCATCGTGTGCTTCAAATAAAGAAAGCATTCCATCTCAGAGCATTGTGCTAGTGCACGTCTGGGTGTGTCGTTGTTTTTTTGCCGCAATGGGATGGGTTTTGTGCTAAAAAAGGTCACAACACATCACAACACCCAATTTATCCACATCACATTGAAAGTAATGGCTGCTGGTGGTGGATAGAAGGTGTACGTCATGGTAGATCAAAAAGCAAATGGCTATGGGTCAATATCATGGTATCCTAGCTGTTCACATTCCCCAAATGACTAGTCGGAGGATTGGGACGTTTACCCATTACTTGGTTGGTGAATATTGACCCCTGGCCGTATATAGTTGGTATATCACCTATATTTTTGTTGGTTCCCATTCGCTATTGTCCACCATCAACCAGCTGGGAATTCACCACAACATGCTGGATCTCCCAGTCGACCCATCGACCAAGGTGCGGTTTGGGCACAGGAAAGAGGAAAACATCCAGTAGCCTGGGTCATGGCACGGTGCAACTGTGCACAATGCTTAGTAGTCCATGTAGTATCAAGAATTTCGGGTCGATACTCCAAGGGAATTTTAGATTGTGCCATTTGGTTGTAGTTCATTTGATTCCCAAGCACTTGCCAACAGTAAACTCAATAGTGTCAAATAGTACTGTTGGAAAATGGTTGAGAATGGTTCGTAGCAATGGCTATATGGATAACCATGCGCCATTTTAGCAAAAGTTGACCATGGTTGATGATTGTTGACGACAGGATCGGCGCGGCGACAACGACAACTCACGACCTATCACTTCGCTTGCTTCTACCTATAGGTTTGGCTGGTTCAATCTTCTCCATTCATGCGCGGCAAGGATCCTTAATAATCCCATCTCATGGCCCGGCTCAATGAATTCTGGTGGTTGATGCTAGATTAATAACCCCATGGCTGAAGAAATCCTAGTGGTTGTTGTCCCCGCACAGCTTGGGCACACCTGGAAGGGTTCACCAGCTTGGCAAAACCCGCTAACGGCGATAGGAATGGCTGGCCATCTTCGATCAAGAGCCTGACAGCTTGGACATGGGTAATAGTGGTAGTAATGTCCAAGCAATCAATGGGTCATAATTACCAATAGTTGCTTGAGTAATAGTCATAATTACCATTTATTTATTAACAATTATATACAACAAGTTGCAATCAACGGTTCATAATTGTAGTTCATAATTACCAATCGTTGCAATCAACGGTTCATAATCATTCATGGTTCATAATTACCAAAAATCATATTTACCATCTGGTTCATAATTACGATAATTCAAGTGAGTAATGATCAATAGTTACATACTGAGTACTACTTGAGTGAGTCGCCTTGATGTGGAAGGCTCTCCCTAAACTTCTGTTGATTAGCGGAAGTTTCTTCCATATCGATGGAATATCTACACTCTCGAAAATCCCATATTCCATGAGATGGCACAGGACTATGTTGAGGCTGGAGTGTGGTTTGTCAACAGTTTGATCTAGCATCCATCCTTCACCACTAAGTATTCATCAGCATCGCCAAATAGGAAGCAGTACTGACCATTCTTAGTCGCTGCAATAGTAAGAACTGAATCTACCATCATTGATCATAATTCACCATTGGCTAATATTGGCTACAAATAATCAACCATTCTGAGCCGTCATGAGATGGCTGAGATGTGCCAACTTTCATCGTTGTCGCAACATCCCCATCTCACCTTTGTAGGAACATTGAATGGATCGCAATGGAATATCAACCTCCAATCAACCATTTCGAAATTCCACTACCAGCCGTTCTTGCTATCCCCGATATTCAAAATTTCGGCATGAATTGAACTATGACTAAGCTGAATAGCTCTATACCAATTACAAATAGGTGGTTTCTCAAAATAAGGGTACCCCAGAATCATCCAATATCAATCTTTATTAGTAATGAATTAGCCATTTTGGGGGTCCTCTATTGACAAACCACCCTGTACTAATTACAATATGTTCACTTATACTAAGTAAAAGATATCAAATACAATAATAGTGTATCCGAACGACTATGGTGATATTCAGTATAACATAGTCACTA
The DNA here is from genome assembly GCA_009767595.1 of Symbiodinium kawagutii. Taxonomy (NCBI): domain Eukaryota; class Dinophyceae; order Suessiales; family Symbiodiniaceae; genus Symbiodinium; species Symbiodinium kawagutii. Next base: position 86,947 of record VSDK01003052.1, on the reverse strand, counting down.
TAATATATTATAATCCACTATAGTCATTATGATCACCATAGTCCAAACTAATATTCATATCAATATGATTGCTATTCACTATCATTGTTGGTGAACTTATACCCCATTCTTGATGCTTAATATTGACCCGTAGCCATAATCACACATAATCACCATAGTGAATGTCAAGATAGTTAGTCATCCACTTTTTGTTGATGGTTAATATTGACCCGTAGCCATAATCACACATAATCACCATAGTGAATGTCAAGATAGTTAGTCATTCACTTTTACCAACAATAAGTACAAGCTGCATAACTATCACTATAGTGTTAGTTATAGTTAGTACTAATAGTATGATAGTTGATATAGTTATAGTTTCACCAGTGTAATCATAGCTGATACAGTAGTTTGTCAACATAACCACCATATAACCACCATATAACCACCACAGTGAATATCACCATGGTCGTCCCGGTGGTACTGTGGTGATCTTCACCGGTGAATGCTATCACTGGACACAAACAGCATGGCCGTCCTGGGAGTCGCACGCTCCAGGCACCGGTGCAGGGGACGGCATGGACTGCCTTTCCGGAGATCCACATGGAGAGCGGTCACGGCGCGGAGATCCACGGCGCGTTAGGCGTTAGACGTGACCAACAACCGTGCTACTCATCTTGGAGCTTGATCTGCCTAACTAGTGGTGAATTATAGTATTGAATCATGGGTAATCGCCGCATTGGTGGTGAAGGGTTAGTGCTTTGTGGTTGACGCCTAGTCATGGGTGGAAGGCTGGGGTGAACCTTTCGTGCATGAAACGTTGGATTGTGCTTTGCTGAACCCGTTGCCTTCTCATGTTACTATGCTCCTTTTCGGGGAAGGCAAGATCGAATCTTGAACAGACCGGAACTTTGTCCTCGAAATGGTGAAACGTGTGGTTCAGAATGGCTAACGAGAGAATTAAGCATCATCAACCATTGTAACCATTAATCATTAGCTATTACATGCTGTTATTAATCACCACTTAACCATTCATCAATCACTGTGGCTCTAGCGAGTTAATGGCTGGTCGAGGTAGAGTGCATGGTGCTGTTTTCATGGCGCTGAGGCTGCGGTTCAACTTAGCTGACCGAGCAAGACACTGAGTTGGCCAGCGTGACCCATTCTTAGCACCTGGTCGCGGCTTCTTGCGCAGCTAGGAACTAATATGTTCTGCCACATCCCTTTCCTTACCGGATCTCGCAAATGAGCCACGGTCATGTACCGCAATCATTACGGCTATCATAACATACACCAGTGTTACCATCTTACTTGGCCCATTGATGAAAGGTCATCTGCATTAGCACATCTGACGTGGACATAAATGTGTCCGTGACGGGTGTGGTCTGCACCAGCTGGGCCATACCAAAAAAACAAACATGTCCGCAAGAACGCAGCCCAATGTTATCATCGGATTTGTAAGCCCCCTCAATCAACCCTTGAATCTACTCACAGGTTTCCCATTGAGTCTATTTTTGCCAAACATTAGTTGCAGCAATTAACTGCAAATTGTAGGTGGGTTGAAGTGGGAATTTTGGTATTGCTGATAAATTTGTGTACTCGGCATTAAATAATAAATTGGTCCAAGCAGGGATTTAGTATTGAAGTCGATTTGAGATAAGTTTGGTCGTGCTAATCAATTACCACAATTGACAACAAATACTAAGTTTGCTGTAACGGCTTTTTGTGATTTGCCAATCACTAAACTGCAGTAATTAGAAACAAATAGATAACATGCTGCTGCTGCAGCCAGGATTTTAATATGGCTGTGGGTCAAAACCCTGTACCCCTGGTTCCCCATCATTAACCATTGGTTTCCCTTTAAAATGGTTGGTTATTATACCCCATTATTGGTTGGTTAATATTGACCCATGGCCATATCTCAGTGGCTTTGGAGTAAGTTTAAGACACTGTTGGCCACGGTAGTCGACAACGAACTCTTCAGATCGCTGTTTTATCCACTGTTGTGGATTATCAAGCATTATCAACTATCAACCCTTTGTACTCACCACCTTATGAACCGTTACTTGACCCATTGTTGGCTATTAATCATCTGAATAACCATTCATTGACCAACCTACCAACCATTATTCACCACTAATCAACCATGTGAATCAATTTAGCATTGCTAAATATTAACCATCACCATTATGAAAAACTAATCAACCATATGAATTCATTTGGCATTACTAACCATCAACCAATCTACTTCAGATCCAGACAGTTCAGGTCCCCAATCAACTTCTTAAGGATGCTGAGCTAGGCTACGTCTGCGGTGACAACCAACCCATCGGAGTAACAAGGCTCCCCTAAGGCCCCTGGCCCCAAGGGAGGTGTTGTTGTTAAGGAGGGCGCTTGCCCTGAAGAAACAAGGGAGGTTTACTCAGTGACTAAAGTCAGTGATCCACCACTTTTCGGTCACGCGTTCACCTGTACCGTGTCAATCTCCAAGCCAAAGCCTTCCACTGGGCAACACGATCTTGTTGGTTCTCATTCGGTTCTCATTCGGTTCTCATGGTTTTTTATCATGAAGGCTTTGGTTGGGTCCAGACGAGCTCCCACAATCGAAAAAGATTGGACAACCCACCTTGGGGCCCTTCAGGAGCTTGGAAATTCCGAAAACTCCATCAGTTGTGGTCAATCTCAACGGCTCAGACCATTGCTTGATCCAACCAAGGATTAGCGCATATACATAAGATGCATTTTGAGGATCTTATGTGCTCCTTAAATCCAAATCATTGCAAACATTTCAATATGTTCTAATACACAGCAACATAAATGCATGGTCACCGACAGAATCTTAGAATGGAAAGTCAAAATTCAAAGTGTATGGATGAGTCAGGCAAACATGTTTCTACAATCAACGATTGTTGTTGCATGATCAGGTAGATAAAGTTGCTTGTATCCCCAGTGTTGTACAATTGCTTGGAGGTTCTACAACTAATGGATGGTTCCTGCATTTTTGTGGGAATTCGTAAAAACCTCCAAACTAAATGGGACAGCCTGCAATTCGGCAATTCTTTTAGATGTCTTTTTCTGTCTTTTGCAGCAATCCCCCCACCATTGACCTTTAAACAATGCAATTGTAGAGCAGATTTGGGTCGGTTCTCTCTTGTCCACCGGGTGGATGTTTGATACAGGAGAAAGCAGCAAACTACAATTCTGTCGGTGAGTCAGAGATTGTATGTATGTGTATACACTAGATCTTAAACAAATGGTGATAATTAATCAGTTGTCAATGTACATATGACACGGATATCAAGATCATCATGAAAATACTAGAGAGAACAGTGTGCATATCAACATGGCCAACGATGAACTATCTAGTCATGATGAACCACAGCTGCAAGCTCAAAACAGAATCTCCGCAGCACATGTCGACATTTTCCATGAGCTTGTGATGAATCACATCTCCGTTGGTGATTGGCCTCCCAAAGCCATCTGACAGACTGCTGGTTGCCTGTCGTCAGCAATGATAGGGATCGTTTCTTCGGGCTCCGGGTGGGCTATGGTGATGTCATTCTGAATTCCCCAAACTGAACATGGGTACCCCATCATTGCAGCGTTCGATGAATTCTTGGGGACCAACTGGGGGAGTTGGTCTGCAGTTCAGCCATAGGAGATCATAGAAATAGTGCAACTTGATGCAAGTTTGGAGTTGTCAAAGTCTGTTGGGGCTACCGAAAAAAAACGCGACTTGCCTCACGAGCTCTTTTCAAGAGCTATTCCATACAACTGCTTCAGAACTCATTCATTCACTACAGTGTGGTGGTGCTCAAGAAAGTGATGATTTAATACGTATGGACTCTCCCAAAGATACGGCCAGAAGCACACTTACCGTTGAGGTTATTGCCGTATCGCTGAAAAACCAAGTTTCCATGTTCAATCATGTAGCCCACGCCTACGTTTATCAGTCCCCACAAGATCACTACCAGACTGATGGCAACTGTCGGCGGTATGACTTCGCAACCAGCAGGACTGTCGTCGCCCCTGTCTCCAGTCAAACACCGGATTTCCTGGGTTCAAGAGAGGGTGGAACTATGCCCCCGCTTTCGTTCAATCCGGCAATCCCGAACACTTCTCGCGATTGTACGGCTGTTGCTTTTCTTGTCGTTCTGCTGTCATTTTTCCTGGATCCAACTGTTGTTTTTAGCAGCCCAACATTTCAGAAACGAGCAGCATGTATGGCTTTTCTGTTGACGCGAAGCCTGGACTTGCTTTTGTTACTTACTTCAAATAAACCTATATTCAATCATATGGATTGCTTGAAGGAACGGAGCAAATCCTAGGCAGAGTTCAAACTCTAGTCTGATCAGGCGAAGAGAACGCTCGTGAATTGTGCATCTCCAGAAAGAGGAGGACCAAATAAGAGTGAGTGTACTTGGTTGGTCCCAACCCGCTGGTCATCAACTATGATCAACACATTTACTGCAATGGTTGATGCTTCCATCTGCTGTTGCCCGACCAGACCGAAAAATGCGCACCATTGTGCCGGGGAATTCCCATCTCATCTAACCTGGCCCTGCAGACAACCTCTGGGTCATCTACTGCACAGTAATCAGCCCGTGGCCGTGGTTAATTGCTGCGAAGTAGGCAGCAAAGACCAAGGAGACGATGGCCTGCCGCGGTATGATGCTGTGATTCATGGGGGCATAAGTTCGTGTCCAGAAATCGGGGCACGCTTGAATCATGAAGATTTGATGGTTTGTTTTAGGGGAAGCCTTAATTTGGGGTGTAGTTTCTAGATTCCAGAACGAATTTCTGGGTGCTGGTGCAATCACCCTTTATGACAATCTTACACAAAGCTACCATCACCATGACTCCTCCTCCTATTGCTACTACTTGTAGTACGATGTACTGCACTCCTACTTGGGACTTTGACACAGCGATCTCACGATCTTCAACTGTAAAAACCCCGCCACAATCCACTGAAGCTGCAGTTGAAACTCTTTTAGAATCCCATTGGACTGCTGATTATCATTGTTATTGTTATTATTGGACTTGGTTGCTGACTGGTGCTTTCAATCACCAGCAACGGTCGAGCATGTCACAGTGGTGTACTCAAAATAAATACATGATATTGTGCACGTTTCAAGTGCATTCTGGCGGCATGCTGAACTGAAAGGTTTTGGAAACTGTGCCGTCCCATGGCTAGTGAGGCTGGTGAGTGGGACTTTCCACTTGGAGTGCGAGGATGGTCACAATCCACTGGAAGTGTCCCCACCAGCGGAAGAAGTGTAACTTGCATATTTACCTGTCCAGCCATACAAGTCTTCCCCCAGTCCCCGAGACAGTTGCTCAGGTATGGCCAAAGATCATGTGTTGCCTATCCTTCCTGGTGGCAACCCCGAACAAGCGGCCATTTTGTTAGAACAGCTCTTGGCCCCCAACTACTCCCAACCAGCAGGCAACATAAGAATCAAGCAGCAGAGGTTCCGGAAGGAACTCAACTGTGGAGAGTAGAACGGAGGCTTCTTGCTATGAACGATCATGACATGGGTGATATTAGGTGATTCATGCAGAACAACAACCATCACATGATTTTTGTTACTAACCACAAGTATCAACAATCGTAATCATCTAAACCATTGCAACATTATAACATATTATAACCACCTGCTTGGGGGGTTCTCAAAATTGGAAACCCCAAAATGGTTGGTTCATTGCTAAAATGATCATGAAGGGATGATTTGAGGGGTACCCTTTTTAAGGAAACCACCATATACTGGTACCCATTATGGCCATTAGTAACCATCTATTTGCCTATCATTTCCGTATCATAGCTATTAGTAACCATCTATTTGCCGACCATTTCCCTTTTATAGCCATTAGTAACCAGTATTGTACCTATCATTTTCCTTGCCAAAACCTCCTTTTGTTGGGGGTGATCGTCCTGCAGCTTCATGACAATGTTCAGCGCAGGGCCGGAGGTGTCCTGTGACCGCGGGCTGGTACTTCCAACCGCTATCCGACCAACCATTTGGTTGCGCACCTGCGGACATAGTTCCCAATGACTAGACCCAGCCCATACTAGGGTTAATAAAAAATGTTTGAAACCACCAACCAGCTAGAGGTTTACCAGGTGAACCCAATACCATTAACATGGTGCTCGACCCAATATCAAGTCAAGTGCTTCACCCAAAAACCGGCAAGCACATTAGATTGCTATGGCACCATATGGCACCTAGAACTCATTGTAGTCTCCTAGAAGATCCTAGAAGCAGTTTACCCCGGGCTGTTGATATCTCCCGAATGACATGCCACCGGTGCGTTTGCAGTACAAGATTTGCCGCTCAAAGCACTTCGCCATGTGGTGCTATAAGGTGCTATAGGGTGCTGGTGGGTAAAATATATGTGAAGAAAAATCAAGAAATGCCAATGGTTCTGTGCGGTTGGATGCAATCCAGGACACACCAGCGTCCTGAAAACAGTGATGGACAGCGTCTAATTGTTCTGTCGGCAGTCTCCAGGGGTCGGACAAGGCTAGTCACATATACCTCCCTGCATGTTCAGATATGCATATATATATACACACATACATACATACATACATACATACACACATACATACATACATACATACATACATACATACATACATACATACATACATACATACATACATACATACATACATACATACATACATACATACATACATACATGCATGCATGCATGCATGCATGTATGTATGTGTAAATTCATTATATAGATAACTATATACATGATCATACATACTAGTAGTTACTTACATCGTCTATATACCATTGTAGCATTGTAGCCCAAAATCAAACAATGGTCTGATAGAGAAACTGGGAAAACCAACACCATATTCACGAAGGTCACACATCTGGTGCCATCAGACTGTATGATCGTCCAGAAATGGATCGGCGACAACTGGAAGGGCTATCCTCACAGTAAGAACCAATGGTCCCGATACTCAACACAAAGCTTGATGATGGTTAATGATGGGTAAAGGTGAATGGAAGGTTAAAAATGGTCAATGACGGGTAATGATGGTCAAGGACTACTTGGTAGTGGGTCAAAACCCTGTACCCCTAGTTCCCCTATCATTAACCATTATTAACCATTGTTTTCCATATTATTGGTGGCTATTATTCCCCATTAGTTGGTTGATTCATAATGACCCATAGCCACTTAACCATTCGGCATCGGCCACACCATGCACTGCAGGCAACGAAGGGTCAGCCCGTTGAGGTCCTTGAAGGGGTCGCCCACAGTGTCTCCCTGCACGGCAGCATCGTGTGCCTCTCTGGCCTCGCAACCAGGGTGACAGTTCTCGAGCCAGGGCAGTGGCCCCAAGGTGATGGTTGGACCACTGTTGGTTTGTTCCTATAAACGATGAATGAATTGGATGATTTTGTGGTCGCCATCAATGATGAATATCAGGAGGATCTAGGGGTACCCCTGAGAAACCACTACAATCCCCTATCAAATCCATATAAAACATGGATCATATCATCATGATATCAGAATGTATCAGACATGTTGGCTGCACATGGCTTTTCGATGCCTTGGGAGCTGCTTTCTTCTCCTCCTCGGTCTGAGGGTTCTTGGTGTAGCGCAACCTGGGGTGCTCGTGGCCGCGTTGTGCCACGAATCTTGGTGGACTAAGGCCTAGTTGAATGGTTCAATAAGCATCAACCATGTAAGATAGCTGGTTCTTATGCCACCTATTGGGGCTATGCATATTTTGAAAGCGGATCACCCATTTCTGCCCATCTTTTGAAGGCTTGATGCTGATTTGGAACCTCAGGTTGCAACCTCTGTTGCTTTGACAGCATCCCCCCCAGCCCACAGACTCGGGAATTGGTGCTGTAGAACAATGGTGGATAATGCTGGTGCATTCACAGGAGCGTAATCTCCAAGGCTTCTGAAATGCAATCAGGATGTGATGCTTGAGTTGTACTCCTGGAAACTAACAGCGCAAGAGCCTCCCAGTGGTTGGATGAGCCGCTTCCAGGTGGAATGCCCGACTCTGGTAGGCTCCGTCTGTTCGTTTCCAGGAGGGTAAGCATGGAATTCCCATGATGTCATGGCTGTAATGCTTGGGCATCGCCGATAGTGGGGTGGAAAGAACCTGCAGAAACAATTTGCCCAAGCCACTCTACGTCATCAGAGAAGCCGTTCTTGATGTACTTCTTGCCTCGCGGTTAGCAGGGCTTTCAGTGCAGATGAAGTCGCACAATGCAGGCATTGAGTCGCAAATGGGATGGGGACATTTGATTCCAATGGTGTCCAATAACTCCAATAACACTCAACCGGTGATGACCAATCCGTGATTTTCTCTGGTTGTTTGCTTTGAGTCTTCAGGCATTTCAGTGTTGTTGACTCTGTCTCAACCGTTGTTCCTCGCCTCAATGAATGCCATGAATCCCAGGCTCCATTGAAAAACCAACAAATCGGTGGTTTCCCTGGACCATAATTCTGCGTTGTATTACCATTATATGACTATTATCAACTAGAAGTGAGGTTCACAATGGTTCAGAATTGTCACGTCAGTGGATGATCCAGATTTCCGCGTGTTTCCCCACTAAAGAAACCCGAAAACAATGGGCACGCCTCCGACTCCCATATCGCCGCCAAGACAAAGTATTGCTGATCATACCCAACAAGCAATCTCAAAAGTCTACTCAAACTGGATCATATTCAAACATAACATTGGCCATGTAGCTCTGAACCTGATCCTGAACCACATCCGCCACTCAGATCCCACTAAGCCATCCACAGCCAGCCATCCGCCCTCCATGGATCCCTCCATGGCCCTCCATGGATCCCTGGGCCCTCGCTGCTCCAAGGTGCAGTTGTCCCAGGCACCGCCCGAGTTGGACATGGAGATGGCCAGCTGCACCGAGGAGCCCAGGGAGCCCGTCAGGAGCCCGAAGACGGCTTGGACGCCGAAGAAGGTGCCCGCCGCCAAGGGCGACAAGATCACCTCAACGGCTCGGGGCTGCGGCCGCCCCAGTGCGGTGTGGTTGGCCATGGCAATGATTGATGGATCAATGGTGATGATCAAGATGAATGATCAAAATCTAAGATATCTCAAGATGAATGATCAAAATCAAGAAAGATGATCGAAATGAATAATGAGATATATCAACACTTTTCAAAACTGGTCAATCTGTGATCAATGTTATGGCGCCAGCACCAACCAAACAATTGTTAGCCAATACAACCACTTAAGCATAAGCTGAGATGCGCGATGATCAACAAACCTTGGTAAACCTGGTGCAAGCGAGCTCAAGACCGACATTCATCACACACACTGCGAATCAACCGGAATGTTGACCTGCAAGTCATATCAGGTCATGTGGATTTATAGATGAAGCAAACTCTACTAGTGGACCCGAGACCACCAACCACGAACCACGAACCACAGCTCTATCCCCACACTTTGACTGTTGATGAGATCTTGCTTGTGACTAGGAAACGAAAGCACCTGTAGTTTGGTAACATGGTCTACCGGATGGCGAAGTATGGCGCAGTGGCAACAGCATTCTGTTAGTCATTGTCTATCCATCAAGTAAGTCGATCAACAAATAGCTGGTCGTTGTGTCTTGGAGACGTTTTCGTATGTGATGTCGAATGTTCCGTGCTTCCGCGAAAGATCCGTCATTGATGGGTGAGTGCAAACCTTTCTTGATTGTCCTTGGTATACAAGGTACGGTTCTGCCTGTATACAGCTGGGATCAAAAAGAATTGTCTTGGAATGTCATCTTAGATCATTGTAATTCATTGTAGCCAGTGTCAACCATCACTATCTAGTTTTGGCCATCATCGTAGCCATTCTCAACACATCAACAATCATCATCAAAGCGTTTCAAGTATTCTTATCAGCCCATATGAAGCAATCCGTATCACTAAAGTGCTGGGTAGCTGAGTAGAAGGGGATGATGTGGCAACCGGCACCCACTTTGACCATCTTTGACCAGGCTTCCGAGGCCAGCCCTGATCCACCAACAAAATTTGACGAAAAGTCCCCACTTTTCAACAACAAGACCGACAAGCCAAGCCGATGAGTTGGGAGCTTCCAGTCCCTGTTTTTGATCAGCTTAAGTTGTGCTTAAGTTATCTTCAGTTGATTGAACTTGGGAAGTTTATTGAAATTCCTGAGTCTATCACAATTATATACAATCATCAACTTTATTGAAGTTGGCAACTCCGAAAATGGATGGAGTTGACTGCTCAAAATGATGGGTTCATTCCCCAATGATGCTCCCGTGCGACACCCATCTCGGCCGGGGTGTCGCACCAGGCATGCTGGGGCCACCATCTCGCGAATGGAAGCCTGGCGGGGTGCTTGCAGACTGGGTGGGTTGGATGGCTGAAGCAGGATCAACTGATCGTAGGCCAACTGAGCATCCCCATCCATGGGGGGCCATCCCCATCCGATTTTCGTCAGCTGTGCATATGCATACAGCATATGCACATACAACATTTGCACATACAACATTTGCACATACAAGTCATCTTCTTATACTATAAGTATAATCAGATATAGCTACAAGCACATCTATGCAAGACCCATGGTCACACGCAAGTGCCTGGGTGGAGATCTGAATGCAAGTCTTGGAGTCGGGTTTCAGCTCAGTGCTCCCGGTCAACAAAGTCTTTCCCTTGGAGTCCACTTTGCTAAATTGCCTCGCCAGGGCGGCAGCTGGGAGCGCCCCAAGTTGCGCCATGCTCTTTGGCTTGGTTCGGTGATGCCCAAAACAACGGTTAACTGGGCTATAGCCAACAGTTGGATATCACCAACGGAAAACATGTAAGTAACCCCCGGCGCCAACCACACTGGTGTAGCAAATCTGTTGTAACCAGTGCTGCCCTGTGGGCGCTGAAGTAGCGATCAACTTGGATGTGATCTTCAGTTGCGAGACCCATTTGCGTTGTTGTTCATGGTGATTTGGTCATACTGCCCATGTACCAACAGTACGCATATGACATCATATGACATGGTATGTACCCTCTGGTAAACTAACATAGCAATGGAAAATCCACCAATTATCAATGTTTTCCGAGGGTTTCTCTATAAAACATGGTGATTTTCCATTGCTATCTTAGTTTACCAGAGTGTATATGACGAGACAAATGTTACTTACTGGAGTTCATGGCAACATGGCTCATGGATGATCAGCAACAGTAAGTCAAATGTCCACATCTGTGTGTACAAATAAACATAACAAAATATCAAAGGCGGATTTGGGCAGGTCATGACATGATGGGTCGAGCTTCTTGTTCAATGAATGTCCGAGGAGCCAAAACCGATATGCATAAATTGTAAATACGGATTTAATCTGATTTACAATAAAGATATTTATATAATATCTACATGTATCTAGTGCATACCCTATCATTTGTTTTGTCTATGTATATGTATTATAATATAAATAACTAGACCATAGTGACACGTAAATACTTTGGCAACACAACAGCTTCGCCCCGCCACCCTTCCGTTTGCGTTGCTTTGGGCATTTCAAATGTTGATGTTTCCTAATTCCCAATATCCGAACATGCCAATAAACAACCAGTTGTCTGATCAATACGTCCAACCGATTTTTCTTTCTTTTCCATTGTTTCCATTCTTCGTTGGTCATGTAGCGGAAGGGCTACATCACATTGATAAGTACATATGTAAATATTACAGTATATTTCTATATAGTACCTACATCTTGTATCTAATATCAATATGCTTAGATACTTAGATATACATATGTGTTATGTATAAATGGCTAAGGGCTCGTTTCGCGCACCCACGAAACAGCGGTGTTTTCACATCTCTTTGAGAAAGGATGCTGCTCCCCTTAAAGGAATTTACTTCCTTCAGAGCGCATGCCTCTTTCGAAACAAGTTTGGCACAGTCTTGGCAGTATTGTGTCATTGGGAAATCATGCGGTGAAACAAGGGCTGTGGAGTATTTCAATGAACGCTAGCAATTTTAGGTCAAGGCATTGCATTGGGCTTGGCACCTTCCAACTTACCCAGGGAAGGGAGGGGAGGAGGGGTAAAAAGGAGCAGCGGCATCCTTCGAGGACCAGCTATCGGCCAATCGTGCTGCGCCATGCTTATGCCCATGACAGTTCCTCCTTCCAAACAAAGGTAAAACACGTTGGCAACCAGTTGAGCTCTATGCCCTGTTGTACTTAAATTGAATTATTTGGCAAACTAAATGCCCTAACTGTTGGACTCTATCCTGGGCCTTGTTATACTCTATACGACACGCTGGCTACAAAGCACAGTGCCCAAGATAGAGTCACATGACGGCCGTTCGACATGGTCCACATGACTCCCAGACGGGCGTACACAAATTGCGGCTTCGTGGGTGCCAGAAACGAGCCGCAAGAGGTGTACATACATGTGCACACGTCGGATACATAACCATACACCCAGGTCTTTTCACATACAATCACATACAACCCTTTACATACATGTTTACATACACACATATTGTACCACATCAAAATGTAAAGATAGATAATATACATGCATTTAGTGCATTTAGTCGGTGAATGTCAATGAATTTCACAACGCGAATGGATGACAATGGGCGATCATGCTACCGCACAGCGCACGGCGCACCTCTTCACCTCGGCCACCATCTCACCAGCCGCCTGACCAGCGTCGTTACAGGGGACCACCCGACCCTGGAACGCGATAAAAATTACGGTGGTGATATGTGGTGATGATGGTGATATGTGGTGATGGTGGCCATGATGGTGACGATGATAATGAGGAGGAGGAGGAGGATGATGATGAGGATGATGATGAGGATGATGATGAGGATGATGATGAGGATGATGATGAGGATGATGATGAGGATGATGATGAGGATGATGATGAGGATGATGATGATGAGGATGATGATGAGGATGATGATGATGAGGATGATGATGAGGATGATGATGAGGATGATGATGAGGATGATGATGAGGATGATGATGATGATGATGATGAGGATGATGATGAGGATGATGATGAGGATGATGATGAGGATGATGATGAGGATGATGATGAGGATGATGATGAGGATGATGATGAGGAGGAGGAGGATGATGAGGATGATGATGAGGATGATGATGAGGATGATGATGAGGATGATGATGAGGATGATGATGAGGATGATGATGAGGAGGAGGAGGATGATGAGGATGATGATGAGGATGATGATGAGGATGAGGATGATGATGAGGAGGAGGAGGAGGATGATGATGAGGATGATGATGATGAGGAGGAGGATGATGATGATGATGGTGGTGATGATGATGAGGATAATGATGATGATGATGATGATGATGATGATGAGGATGATGATGATGAGGAGGAGGAGGATGATGATGATGAGGATGATGATGAGGATGATGATGAGGATGATGATGAGGATGATGATGAGGATGATGATGAGGATGATGATGATGATGATGATGATGATGATGATGATGATTGTGACGATCACGGCGATATTGCTATATCAAATGGCAATGAATATCAACCCTGATCATTAAACTACCAATACCTTTGAACAAATGGCTTGGATATGTTGATGGATATCGCTGATGACAAACATAAACACAATTCTGACAATAGGCAAACGAACCTAGGATGACAAGATTGATGACCATGATGACAATGCTGCTGGTTGGTTTATGGTGGTTGTCGTCATGTCTTGCAAAAAACAACCAGCCATGATAGAGGAAGCAGGGCAAATATCACCAACAAATCTCTGCAGAACCAGCAATGACAGGTGAGGTCAGCAACTGCAGGGCATCCTGCCGATTCCTTGGGGCAAGTTGATCATGGTCGTGGTCAATGATGGGTAGCGGTTCATGGTGCTTCACCATTAACGGCCCGTGACGGCGATGGTTTATAGTGATATTGCAAAGTCTTAAAGACTCAAATAGTGGTTCATGACGGTTCATTGTGGTTGATCATGGTCAATAATTGACTCAAATGATGGCTAAAAATGGTGAAAAACCAACATATCATGGCTTATAATGGCTTACAAGTCATCATTAAGTCCGTACTAAGAATGGTTGGTCATGGTCTATAAGATTGACTTTTCTGGGTCATGCTACTCCCAATTGGCTCGTGACCGTGCACGACTTCGCAGCTCCGGCTCGACCGCCTTTCCCACACTTTTCATAGTCAGGGCTGCGAACCAGTAAGGGATCATGCAGCCAATGATCAAGAAGGCCTGGGGGGATCATGATGGGTTTGGGTATATCGTGCTTAATGATGGTTAATGGTGGTTAACAACCGTTAATAATGTTTAATCCTGTTTAAAAACGTTTTAATAGTGTTTCATAGTGTTTAATACTGTTTAATGGCCGTTAACACTTGTTGATCATGTCTCATAATGGTGTTCTGTGATGATCATGGGGAAAAATATAGAGGAATTTACCGATCAATGCCTTTGTTTCGTGATCAGTCATCAATTCTTAGCATCAGTCTGATAATTTGGGGAACCAACTACAGCATGTAGGAAACAAACGGACTTTGCATGACCATGGATGACGTTTCCCCACCATTTGTTCCGAAAAACAACAGTTTTGAAGGGGTACTTTACGTTGGACAAAGCAGCATTGATAAGTGGAATAATTGCCAGAAAGTAGTTCTGGAGAACTACAAGTATCAAGTCCAATTGACTGCCATTGTAATCTTATGCTAGTGCAAACTCAAACTGAACAAAACAGGGCTACACTGAGGTGGGCATCATTTCAGAAGGAACTTGAGGATTCGGGGGTCGCCTGATTGGTGGTCTTCCTGACTCTCTTCATCCACGATGTCAGTCTGCTGAATGGTGACGACAATCCGTTCCCAACTGCGGCGACACAAAACGAACTTGTCCAAGAAAATCAACAAGCATGATCAACCATCGTGCTGAACCAGCATGATCAGGTATAAACCATTGCTTCATCAACATCAACATCTGTGAAATGGCAGCCTGTACCAACTTGTTGTTGTGAGATTGTCTGTTCAGCTGCCGTTGCAAGTAAGCACTCATTGCACCTCTTTGTGTCACTGAACGCACTGTTGTCCTGAGTGTAGTGATGACCCAAGTGTTCCTTGAGCCAACGTCACATGTTGGAGAGGGAAACTGTACATGATACTTAACACCCCCCCTCAACTGTTGAGAGGTATCTCAACCGTTGACATAGTAACATGTTGATTGACTTGTAGGCTATACACACAAACAACTGTGTGGATACATCAACTCTGTTGATGTCCAATGTCACAAAGACTAGAAACATGTTGGCTAAAGGATATTAAAATAGTAGCATGTTGAAACTACAAACAATCGAGGGTTTGTTACAGTAGTCCGATCGATCTCTGTACACTTTACATGTGGCTACTGTTGAGCAAAAAATGTTGTCTTTCCTTTACAGTTTGAAAGATTACACTTGTTGCTATACAGAATTAGCGTCGATCTTGTTCCTGCGCCTGTTGTTTATTGAGTGTTAATCAGGCTTCACTCAAGAGCTGTTGTTGTCGGTGTTGTCAGCTTCACCGGTGTTGCAGAGTCTGTTCAACTGTGCAACACTTCATCTTTGTTGCATCTCGAAAATGCGTTGACCACTGTACAAAATAAGCGTTGGTTATGTTTTGTTGCCCGTTGCTAGCCTCAGACGATTGGTCAAACAAAATCTGTTGAATTAGCCTCATGTCTGTACGTTGAGGTAGTGGTTGATCTGAATCATCCCAAGCCTGTTGGTTCGACAGCAATAAGCTGTCAGGATGTTGACAGGCATCATCCTAGACTGTTGATTTTCAGGGGACAGTCTCCCCAGTTATGGTGTCCACATTGTAGTTGTCACCACGTCTGCTGCCTCCGTGGTTGACACGTAGCTTTCTCAGCTGTGTTGGTTTCACCGTTGTCTTCTCCAAACGAAAGAGCTGCGTCAAAGTTCTACCCACGTGTTGACGTCCAAGGTGTGTTCCTCCAGATCAACTGTGTTGATATGAAAACCAAATAGAAAATGTCCAGTATGTAACATCACATTGGAGCTGTTACTTACTAGTCACGATGTTGGTTCCACATCGCTGTTGAATATAGGATGCCTTGAAGTTTGTTGCAACATAGTCCTGCAAATCCGTTCCGTAGACTGCTGCGTTCAGAAGTCCGCTCTGTCACATTGAGTGTGACAAGGCTGCTGTTGACACTGAACGATGTCCAAGTAGTTGTTCTTCACTTTCTGGCTCAAAAGCTGCTGAGTTGCTGACACCTGTCACTCACTTCTGTCAACAAGGTGTTGACGCAAGTCATGCAGAAAACTGTCCTGTTGAATTCAAGAACTCATTGTTGACTCCTTCCGGGTTCAACAAACACTATGTTGGACACTGTCCACATCCTTGGGAGTGTGGATTATATCCAAACTGTTGATCCAAGCTGCTGTGGTTCACCCCAGTTAGAAACGTCGTTGAACCAGAACAGAAAGGGAGAGTTCTCCAGGCTGCAGTCCCGTTGAACTAGAAAAAAGAATGTTGAGGCAATAGGCTGATCAACCAAAAGTTGATCCCATGGCTCAATGAAACTGAGAATGATTGTTGGTGAATGATGTGTTGCACTTACGCGCTGCGCTGTGCTTGTAGGCGCAACTAGTGCAACTGTGGTCGCTGTTGCTTGTGGTAGTGCCGGTTGGGTTGCTGGAATTGCTGATGCTGGACAGCAAATGTTGAGACATCGTTGCAATGTCTCCACTGAAGTGT
>VSDK01003052.1:49168-66407 GCA_009767595.1 Symbiodinium kawagutii | reverse complement strand
GCTATCAAGCCTTCCTTGTTGTGGTCCTGTTGGCGCAGTACTTGTGCTGCTTTGTGCTGGCGTGCATTGCTAATTGTTGCTGCTTTGGTTGCTTGCGTTGCGTTGTTGCTCTTCTGCCGGCGTTGTTGCTTGCTGTGGCTGTGGTCTGGCCGATTTACCCTCGGCACGCAAGAGAGCGCTGCAGACCCAAAGTTGTTGTTTTGTGTTGCTGTCGCGTGCTGTTTGCTTCTCGGCCGTCTGTGCTTGTCGTCCATGTCTGTTGTAGCTGTTCCTTGCTTCTCTGCTTTCTCCTTGTTGGTTGTTGTTGTTGCCTTCTTCCTCGCGGGTGCCTCTGTTGCCTGCCTTGGCGCGCGTTGTCTCCGATTGTGCCTGCTGTTGTCCGTAGCCGTTTGGTGTGTAGTTGAGAGGCCTTCCCGCCTTGTGGCTGTGTGAGTGTGTAGGTGTTGTGCGTCCTTCCCTGCCTTTGCCGCTGTTGTCTGTTGTCCGTCGAAGCTGATCCTTCACGATCTTCTTGTTGAAGCCTGCTTGCTGCTGTTGTAGTAGTGTGGCGTTGTCCAGTGGTAGTTGCTCTCACCTGCGTGTGAGTTGTTGCTGCTTCTGTGGTTGGGTGTGTCCGCTGTTCTCGTTGTATTTCTGTCTCCTCCATGGGCATTGTTGGCTTGTCTTGGCGTGTTGGCTGTGTGGTGTTATCACGCCGCACTGGGGGCGTGTTTGTCCAGACTCTGTGCTCGAGAATGGCTCTTCAAAGTTGTTTGTGTCCAGCGTTGGCTTCCAGGATCTCGTTGGCGACGTTGCTTCCTCATCATGGCTGCTGCTCTTGTTGGTATGTTCTTGTCCTTCTCCTCGTTGTTGGCGCCGTTGCTTCTCCAAGATTTTCTCCACAATCTGTATCTCCAATGGTGCTGGCCCCTCGTCTCCTCAAGCGTGTTGGGAGTTCTTGTGTCGAAGTGGTCTTGTGCAAAGTTGTTGTCAGTGATGTGGTGGCGTTGTGGCTTTTTTCTCTCTTTTGGCGCGATTGTTGCGATTCAAATGCTCTGTGGTTTGTTTGTGGTCTCCTTCTGCTTTCTCTGTCTTGTTTGGCCTTTGTAGTAGTGCTCCTCGCCCTGGTGTGTGTAGTGTTGGTTCGCTAAAGCTCCTTTGCTTCCTGTTGTGTGTGGCGGTTGTTTTCGGCTGCTGAGCCTGCTGAAGTCTCCAAGGCTTCTGTTTGTTGTTTGCTGAGTGAGTGTTGCTGTGAGCGCCCTTCTGCTAACAGGGCTCTTGTGGCTGTTTGTGTGTTTGTGCGTTGTTGGAGCTCACCTGGATTGTTGCCAGGATCCTTGCTCCGCTACCATGTGAAATGGCAGCCTGTACCAACTTGTTGTTGTGAGATTGTCTGTTCAGCTGCCGTTGCAAGTAAGCACTCGTTGCACCTCTTTGTGTCACTGAACGCACTGTTGTCCTGAGTGTAGTGATGACCCAAGTGTTCCTTGAGCCAACGTCACATGTTGGAGAGGGAAACTGTACATGATACTTAACAACATCTACCAACCAACCAGCCACCAACCAACAGCCACCAACCAACCAACAACCAACCGACCACCAAGCAACCACCAACACCTCCCAGGTCTACCAACAACCGCTGCACTCCTTGCAGCCGTCCGAGTTGCGAAGGTCGTGGGCTCCAAGATGTTCACCTCAGAACGACCCGATCCGTTCCCAACGGCGATCCCGGCGCTATGGAACCAGTGGTGCGCCGGTGGGTCAAGCCATTGGGGACCCCAAAAACCATTGGTTTATAAGCAATGTCCATTATGAATGGCCATGACTTGGGGGTTTATCATTTTTACCCACAATAAGAGCTGAAGATCAAAAACCATTGGTTCATCCAATGGCTTGACCCACTAGTGAGTTTTTTTTCATTTTGTGGATGTCCATATAATTGGATGTCCATTATGAATGGCCATTTCTTTGGGGGTTATCATTTTGACCCATACCCTGGTGCTTGATTAAGAGCTGAAGATCAGCTCAGTGCCGCCAACTATTGGTGGTGTAGGGATGGATCAAAAGCTTGGTGGTGGATGATTGGTTGATACAGTGGACGGTCCTGGGGTGGTACTTTGTTGCTGAAGATCAAACATCGTTTAAGTCATGGTCATCTACCAATCATCCACCAGCTACTAATCTATGATTCTACCTTCACAAAACAGTTGCGTCTCGTTGATTTTGGAATTTTCATTGGCCTATCTCTCCGCATGTTGCACTTGGCTTGGCGAACATCCAAACCATGATTCACGTGTCCAACATTGAACGACTACCAACAACTGACAATTGGCTTAACATGGTTGTGCCCATGACAACCAACAGTAATCAACTCAGCTGTGCAGTAAAGCAATTCAACATGGCACTCATTTAGTTCCCATAGGAATGGTCTGCCCACCAAATGCTATCTGATTGGATAATGAAACTAGGTGATTTTACGATCCCATTTGTTTCTTTAATATTTAATATCAAAGGTGCTCAAAACTCAATATAACTTTTTGGCAAGATGTGATCCCGGCATCATTTGCAACCAAATGATTGCTTCAAGAATTGCGTAAAATTGCAGCTACAACCGCCAATTGGCACTCCCATGATTCCCTCTCATAAGTGTGTCCCTACCCATGTGTCTCAGCAACAGCCGAACTCATTTAACCTGGAACTTGCCATGTGTTCAGTGCCCGCCTTCCCCAAAGGTACAGTGTTTCACGAAAGCTACTTTGTCAAAGGGACAAAAAAATGGCTGAAAAAAATCAGAAACCACTGTGCATGCATGGAAGACATGACTACAGGAGCACGTCTTGTACTGCACTCCTGTCACCACCATGTCGCAGATAGCCCCAAGTGAGCGGTGGCCAAAATGCGTGGAGGTGTGTTTGCGCTCGCGCGGGTCATTCGGATTAACTCGTGTTTAAAAAACATATAATTAAAAACAATCATTGGACTTTTGCACGCTGCTTAAGTGACAACTGAGCCGTCGCCTAGTGGCAAAGGCAGTTCCTGTGGCCTGATTTACATTCCCCAGCTGTGCACTGCAGAGCTGCCATCACTACATCCAGGGACCAAGTAACATGTGATATAATATTACATGGCACCTGTCAAGGGTACTACTAAAACCCGTTCGGTAGTTCCATGTTAGTTTCTATTGGTTTGATATAAAATCCAACGTAATTCAAGATGGAACCTCCAGCGCGCCAAATCCATGCGATTTAACCTGGAACCATCTTTTTACAGCACGTAAACTTACCTGGAGTAATGGATCTACCATTAACCACAACCACTCCCCTCCAGGCAACATTGAGCCACCAACCATTCATGGTTCACTCTGCCAACTTAGCCATCTAAGGCAAACTCAGGGTAGTTTACGAACTAATAAGTGGCCAAGCTAAAATACCTTTCATCCAGCCGGTAAACTCAAACTTAGCCATCTAGAGGGAACTTAGCCATTGCAGTTTATGAACGGCAATGGTTGATCCATCAACTGTTGATCCATCAACTGTTGACCAAACTTGATCCGTCTAACTTAATTCACCAGCCAATGGATCTGCCTCTGTCTAAGTTACAATTGGTCAAGTTACCTCTAAATGGCCAAGCTCAACCATCCTTAACGGTTCCCCCTCCCCCCTCCCCCACCCTAGCAGCCACCAAGCAGATCCTTCCACCCCAGCAGCTGCGGCCCCACCAAGCGACGCCCGTCTTCACGCGCAGGCGGATGACGAAGGCGCCGTAGAGCGCCAGGGACACCAGGGCAGCTGAGCCAATGGCGAAGCCCTGGAGCCCCCCACAACGAGGGGTGCGCCAGCCCGGGTGTGGAGATAACTGGCTGGTGACATATGGCTTCTTAGGCTTATAATGGTTTATAATAAGAAGATAAATGTTAATAATGATTATAATAGCTAGCTGACAACATATTTATAATTTATATTAATTTATAATGGTTTATAATTGATAAATGTTATTAAGTGTTAATTGTCAACATATATGACAAGTGCTCAACATATGACGGGTGGTATAGAAAGTGGATATGACATCATGCATCATGAAACTTTTATAATTAAATGGCTAATAGTGGATAGAACTAGCTTGTTCAATAGCTTCTTAGCCATCGCTACCCTTCCAGTTACCTCTGCAGGAAACTAGGGAACCCCTGGCGTAGGGAAGTCGACCTGGGAAGGCCTGATAACTGGTGGTTACCAGAGTTTCCCAGGTCGATTTTCCCATTCACCAAGGTACACTCATTGCTGAACTCCAATGATTAAGCTGTGGTTAAGCTATGGTTCATAAAATGATAGCTAATGATTGTTGCATATTGTTACTACTTGATTGCTGCTGGGTGACCAACCAGCGAACCAGTGCAACGAAGGACCGGTGTGGGATATCATTGATCTACAAATGTTCATTTGTTGGAGGTATAGTACTGCAGATAGGGAATGCAGGCTATCTGGATACAAAATTGGTGGAGCCAAATTGGAAACAAAACGCTGGTTTTGCAGTTCACTGCAATGAACATTGTCCTGCACTGAAAGCAACAAAATGTCAAGGTATGTCCAATTGATTGATAGGCACATATCATTTAGATGCGTATGTCACTTTATCACTGTCGTTGTTGGATATAGCTGGTCTTTCGGAGAAACTGCGACATGACATGTTGAGGTTTATCGAAAGAATCTGCGGAAATATCATTCGTTGGCCACAGCCGGGCCTTTGATAGCTCATCAACTCAACCAAGTAATTTTCAACAAATACGCCACAGGGTTGTGGAACATAACTAAGTAGCCAACCAACAACAAGTAAAGCAATCAAGTATAACAACCAAGTACATGGGGAGTATCATTGTACACTTACATTGCTGTTGTACTCCCGTCTGCCTGCTCCACTCTGCTCCCATACAGTTAGTTCTCATGATCATGGTTGTTACACTACGTATGTCATCCCCACTGAAACCAACCATATTTATCAACTATAGTTAGCAAACCAACTCTTGGTGCGAACCATTAGTCATCCATGAATGCCTACCATAGGTACTGTCCCTTGATGCTTCTCATAGTTTTCCCCATGATTGTTGGTTAGAACCCCCTACCATCGGTTGGTTCACTGCTTGACCAATATCCATATGGTTGGTATATATCTACTCTAATTGTTAGTTATCATCCCCTATTATTAACCAGCTAAACCAGCTACTATTGGTTAGAAAACCCTATGCCCTATGATTGATTGGTCCATTTGACCCATGGCCATTTGAACCACAGCTCCGGTTGAAAACCGCGCCTTGCCGATGGCCGCGGTGGTGTTGCCAGCGGCATCCAATGCGTCGGTGCGGCGACGCACCTCGGGGTTGAAGAGGGCCATCTCCTGAGTGGCGACATGCAGCTGGAAGGAATCATGGTTAAGAATTATCAACAGTTGTTAATCTGTTGTCGTTGAGAATGGTCAATAATGGCTAAGAATTGCTAATCTGTTATGGTTAAGAAAGTGCTAAGAATGGTGAAGGACTGCAGGAGTAACTATTATTGGCGGATGGCTTAGCTATAGTCAACCATGACTTTCAAACATCACCAGGTGGAAACGTGGTCTTGTCAAAACGATAGCGTAATGAATAAATAATCACAATGCTCACCATCACAAGGGTCGTATCTTCACTGGAGGTTTTCACTCACCCATTACGAACAAATGGCATGGGTCAAAATCCCGTACCCCTCATCGCAAGCATGAAGAGAATAGGCCCTTTGCCGGGACGTTCATCTACTTGTTGGGACATACCTGGTGCCAACTTCACTACCACCTGCAAGGGTGGAGCCAATGGGTAGCCCTGGGTGCCCCGTGGGTGTCGCTGCCCAGCTTCTGCAATGCCTCCAGCGTTGTCGCTGATGGGCCCGAAGCCATCGATGGTCAAACCGCAGCTCAGAGTGGCCAACATGCCCAGGGCAGCCAGGGCAATGCCGTACCTTGCCGTGGACATGTCGATGTAGATGGCTACAATGTGTGTGTGTGTGATATTTAGCTGAACATAAATATATGTGTAAGTATGCATGTATATTTACTTGTAATTACATATATATATATACACTTGAATATACATATATTTGTATATCCTATATTTCTATCTTATAAACGTCAATAAATGTACGTATGTGCAAATATGTTTCCTTTTTTGTTCCTGCAAGAGATCCATGTTTGATGCATACATATGCATACATTTTGCCTGACTAAGGTCCTGCATTTTGATGTCATCTGGTTCATACGTTTGTGTGTGGGTGTGTCGTCAAGTGATATGCCTTGCTTGATGTTACCTGCAGTTTCCTCTTGCTCTTCCTCTTTCTCTTCCTCTTCTACCCCTCTTCCTCCTTTTCCTTTTCCTCTTCTTTAATTTCCTCTTCTTGTTTCTGGCTCGTCTGCTGCTTCCCCTTCTTTTTATTCCCTTTCATCTGGTCCTCATCCTCCCGTTCCTCTCCTCAGATCATAAAGCGGATGCTTTGCACCTGTTCGACCCTGATTTGCTGCAGGGATTGGGCTTGTTTTGTTGTGTTCTTGCTTGCATACCAACATTTTCACATTGCAATGCCATTAACAAACATTCTTGTCTCTACACACAACTTCTATTTATCCTATCTATATCTATCTATTTGCACTATTTCTATACAAACTACATACTCTTGCACGGCAAAGGCTCTTCTTCATCCAATTTGTACAAATCAGTTTTACATGTGTGAAAAAAACATGTGAAATGACACGTCTTACAGGGATACGAAAGGAATGGGGTGACTGACTGGGTAGCTGACAGCCACCTGAGTTGTACTTGTGGTGGACATAGGCACCCTATCTGGATTCCTCATTGACACTTAGCAATGTTTGCCCCGCGTTTAGCACTGAGTGCCCCTCCCCACGATGGATGTATGGCCAGCAACCTCATCCACAGTTCATCAAGGCATGTCCTACTTGTTGTGCGTCATATCCCTTCTGTGTGTTTATTGGCTACATATGATAATCACCTTCTTGCTAACTCATCAGGCTTGACGGGCAATAGTCAAACACATTGCTCAAAAGGCTACATCACCAGTGTTGCAGGTTCCACAAAACCAAACGCTTCATTCGGACTGCACTATGTCTTTTTTGCTGATCATCGGACTGTCGCTGTTGTGCTGGGTACAACCAACCACATGAAAAGGTTCCAAACTCACCAGAGGCCTTTTTTTTCTTCAGATCATAAAGCACCATGCAGCTAAGCATTAGGCACCTGATATTTCAGCGAATCCCCTTCAACACCAGTGAGCTATGAGGCTATGAATATTTCCCTTTCATGCATCAGCCATGGTTCACCGGCTCCACCTCCAACTTTCGATTCAAGTGGCAGATCGCAGAGCTGGAAGGACACGAAAATGGCGGAAGAAAGCACGAAGACGGGGATGATGCAGCTTTTGTATCCCAGTGCAAGACCTGAATGTTGGATGCGAACCACAAAGACCCAACCCCAAGAGTGGGACACATAATGACATTGATTAAGTATTCAAACCAATTCTACCAAGAAAATGATATCCCAAGACCTTAGGCATGAAACAGCACGTGTCACGGTTTCAATCCACGAGAATCTTAGACCAATTGGCATCCCAATCATGGATCCTGGGTCACCCTCGTTGGATGGTGAACCCAGCAAGTCATCGTACTTCGCTGGTTCATCAGCTTCACCAGGGGTAGCAACCAACCGGCCTCGCCGGTACCAACACTTCTCCACCAGGGGGAACGCTTAGAATTCTTGGCACATAAGTCCAACAAACGGCCAGTGATCAACAGAATCAAACAGCTTGTTGACGATGGTTTCAGACGGTCTTTCAGTACCAACGCGGACATGGATGTACAACCAATGGCAATCAATTTTCTCCGAAGATGGATGGACTACAATAATGTCTCGGATTCATTGGTTGTTCCTTGGTTGTTCCTTGGTTGTTCCTTGGCTGGAAACTTGGAAGATACCTCCCCTTCCAGGTTGGAACCCACCAGCCAGCTGAGCAGTGACTCAACTCATAACCCTCTGGAGTTGCCCTGAAAGCGCAGCACAAATGACCATCGGAGCTTTGTTGGTAAAGCAGCTTGTTTCCATGTGAGAGATTTTGCACGAAGGGTGATTTTCTGATATTTATGTTCATATATATGCTCATATATATACAAATACACATGCACCCATGGATATTCCCAGTCACCATCGATGGTGATAGCTCTCGACAAACCAGCGACATCACAGCCTAAACCTGCAAGGGGTAAACTCACCTGGAAGCTCAACATGGCCATTTCCAATAGCTCAAACAGCATCAACCAGCATCCACCAGCTCTCAAAATCCGTGTTCGCGCTGGCGATGCTGGTGCCAAGGCATGCCAAGGCGCCCTGGATGATGTTCACAGCGGTGCCGAACTTGCAGGCGGAGGCCAACTCGCGAGTGGGGACGAAGGAGTGAGAGGTGAAG
Organism: Symbiodinium kawagutii; assembly: GCA_009767595.1. Lineage (NCBI taxonomy): Eukaryota > Dinophyceae > Suessiales > Symbiodiniaceae > Symbiodinium > Symbiodinium kawagutii. The sequence goes on along the minus strand of VSDK01003052.1, from coordinate 57,936 downwards.
TACCTCAGCGCATGGCGCAGCATGGCCCAGGCACCCAGGGGCCCCCAAGGAACGGCCATGACCATGCGATGCGAATGCTATGCGAATGCTATGCAATTTCAATGCTGGTTGAGGTGCGAGCGCTGAAGCATGCTGATGGTAATGCTCTTGATCAGGGTCAAAGCATGGTTAACCTCAACAGGGTAAACCATGAACATCATATGAATCCGTCATTAACAACCATTCACTCATGGATCATGGTCAAACATGAATCCAGTATTAACAACAACCCAGTAACAACCATCAATAACTACGTGATTGACCACCATCAACAACATGACAATTGACCTTTTCTCAAGTATCTGAGTAGCAATCGCGGATTGGGTACATGGTGGCGTCAATTGGCTGCAGTCGAACATTACATCAATGCTTAACTATTCCCCATAGTTCTTCTTGCCAGGATCTACTTGATTGGATGGAACCTACTCATTGCCATCATTACTTGACATATGATTACAATGTAATCAGATTACAATATGATTATTATTCCCATAGTGCGCACCCAGGGCGAGGCATGAACAATCGCATGCTGCGATCCCATCTGAGACTGCTCCTGGTTTCTACTTCTGTGTTGACACTTGAAGATCCAGCTGGTGATTAGCCACAATCCATGACCATATGAACTCAATAGTGGGTGAAAGTAGTCGCTTTTCCATCCAGCTCATAGCTAAAAATAAAATCGATAGCTGGTGATTTGATAGCAAATCTAAGAGCGTGTTTTGAAAGTTCAATCTGATATCTCATTTCTTGCGATCTGATGCACATCCATTTTAGCCCGTCAGCGAACCTTCACGATTTGATAACACCTCCAGCACAACACCCGTGAAACGGGGTGATCAGGTGCTTGTGAGGCAGTGATAAACTAGAGTCATCAACATGAGAACGTGGAACACGTGTTCCAATCCGCCCAAACCCAGGCAGTTGTGCCGTTGCACCCTGGTTGATGGGTTGACAGTTGGTGTGAAAATGCCACTGCGAGTGTAAGATTCTGCGGCCAAAGCAGCACAACGGCAGCGACAGCAGCAACAGCATCAACAGCATCATCAACAGCATCATCAACAACATCAACAACAACATCAACAACAACATCAACAACAACATCAACAACAACAACAACAACAACAACAACAACAAAATTATCATCAACAAAATTATCACCAAGAACATCAACAACAGCATACAACAACGTTACAACGACTGCAGCTACCCAATCCGGGCCTGGCCCTGGTCCCCCCTCTTGGTGAAGCTGCTCGGTGACCAAGCCAATGATGAGTCCACCGACACAGCCCATGGTTGCGCAAATGAATGCCTGGATACCAAGGACGGGTCACCCTGCGCCATCGGTGCCATCCCCAAATCTCTTGCACCTGGGATGGTTTTTCATATTACGCGGTTCATGGCGAAAATTTGCATATGAGTTGTAAATTCACATGAAGATCAAAATAAGGTGTATCAATAATAGTTGATATTGCGTCTATTGTGCCTGGCAATCATACCAGATGTTTGAATCACTATCAACTGCCGGATGACTTTGGATGAACCCTCACAGGGTCGGGCTGCTTCCACCAGTTGAGAGTTTCTCAGCTTCCTCTGACGAAAGTCCATCGGCCATCGGTAATTCTGGATCAAATGGTTATTTCTGGTATTATCAGTTTAGTATTGTCGGTTGCGTAAATATATCAATAATATTCCATGATCATCAAGCAGACTTATTCGTTTTACTACGGCCAGTATTGCAATGGATTGATAGCCACCAGCCAAGCCTCTGAAACTTTGAGACAAGATCAAAAAGTACTAGCCATCAACCATCAACATCCATCAACCAACATTGGGCTGCTGGTTCTCCATCAATATCCATCAATGAGATACGTCATCAGCTGCGCATAGACTTCCCTATGGCTGATCAACTACGGCCCATGGCCGCGCCAGAACTCCGTTTGGCTGTGGCTTGTGGGCTCCGGGGGCTTGGGGAGATGGCCCTATCGACTGGAGAATCAGATGTGAAACCTGCCCGACTCGGCTTTGCGCATTCGTAACAAGCCTCCAATCAGCAGGTCGGTAGGTCAATCATGGTCAATCGAATCCAATCTGGAAGCCAAAGATCCAACCAACCTTAGAAAGCCAACCGCAACAGTTGAACCAACAGTTAAACCAACCCATGTGCCATGTCTTCGGCTGGTTCCTTCATAGCTCATGACCCTGGCCCGCCATCAGCCCCGCCATCAGCCCTGCCCTGGCGCCGGCCTTGAAGGGCGTGCCGTGGATCTTCGCCTGGCTGCCGTCCTCGTTGAGCCGCACGCCTTCCAAGCGGAAGTGCTCCGGCAGCAGCAAGGTCTCGGCCGCGGCGCCGCCAGCTGGGATGTGCCACGTCCACGGCGGCTCGTGGCTGGGACCAGTCACCAGGGGTTCTAAGGGTTGGTTCATGGTAGTGAAGTTATAAGCTACCTTATTGGGTTTATAAGGTTTTATATGAGCTACCTCATAGGGTTTATAAACATGGTGAACTCACCGGAGCTGCACAGTAGAACCGGCCATGTCACCAGCAACCGGCCAGGAATCATCGAGAAACCTGCGAGAACCGGCAGCAACGAGGGGGTTGTGAACAGCAATAGTAGCTATCAGTTATCAGCAATAACATGAGATCACAAGCAGCAATAGTAGGTAGCAGGCAGGGATAATTCTGAGCAACAATGGGGGATTATAACCAGGAGTGATAGAGGATAAACATAGGTGTAATGAATTATCGGCAATACTACGGGATCATAATGAGCAGTAGCTGAGAATTACAACCAGCCAGAGTAGAGGACAATAAAAATAGCCAACCATTGCCAACAATAATAGCCGGGGTTGACAGTGGTTGACTACCTGAACTCTTGGTGAATGATACCAACCATGAAACGAGGACCATTGTTAACTGTAAAGCTTGGTCCATAGGCATTCTTCGAATTTTTATTCGAATTTCAAGAGCCCCTCCTCGAAAGAATCAATCACCAACCTCCACCAACAGACTTCCAACAAACACCTCTTGTTGCGCGCAAGGCACCGCTAGGTAGTAGATCACCGGCAACATCAACAAGGCCGTCAGGACCATCTGCACCTTGAGCACGCGCTCGATGTCCTCCTCAACCTGATTCGTGTGAGGCTGCGTGAGGCTGGGCAGTCAGACAGTAGATAATTATTCATATTCCAATATGGTAATATAATATGCATACATATAATAACGATGTAGCATGCAATATGACTGGAATATTCCTAATATCATATCATATACAAATGTAATGATAACTGTAAAAATACATATATCACAACACACAATAACAATCCAATCTATATACATATACCAATTCCAGAATGGTCGGTAAGCGGTGCGTGACCAATCCCTCAACGATAAGCATACACTCACTGGTCGGTATGTCATCTCATGGGTTGTGATTCTCAACCATAAACCTCGTGGCTTCACAATTGCCTCCAACAATTCATCGAAACAAAGCATCTTTGATATGATCTTTAACAGTTGGTATATTAGTTGATACACCAACTAATAGTCGGGGATGTACCAACTATATACCAACAATTCATCTCCAACTAATTCAACAATTCATCTTTATGATCCTCAGTTGGATCCATGTATCAAACAAAGCATTCTTTATGATCCATCCGTTGCTACGGAGGTCCAACTGTTCGCCAATGCCTGGATTTCTCACCATGTGACCCTCTACATCCTTATACTGTTACTACAGCCTGATCTCCTAGCATAATGGTGTAGAACTCCGTAGAACTAGTAACCAACCAACAATGAATCGGGAGCTATGGTTTCTGGTCCATCTAAATCAACCACCACTGACTTTATCAGCTCAAATAGCTGGTGATTGAGAAGGAAATATAAGGGATGCTATGAAAAGCTGGGTCTCCCATCGTTGCGCTATGGGTCTAACCATGTCCAACCCCATCCAGCGGTGGTCCACATCATCCAGGCGCCTTGACGGGAGCCACGTTCGTGGCCACGAATCCGCAGAGAATGCAAATCACCTGGACAGAGCTTGACCAACAGGGTGACCAACAGGAGGATTGACAATCCAACCCACCAACCCACCAACTCAAGGACCAACCTCCCAACCAACCAACCAACCAACCCCATAAGGGAGTTTTCATTTTCAGCTAGAACCCCTGCCTAATCGCTCAGGGACCATCCACAGCGCAGCGCGGTGGATTCGCTTCTCCAAACAATCTTTGGGAACAGGGGGTTGTCCGTCAATAATCGCTAATCAATCGAGATGAACCTGCTAAAACGATTGGCGCTGCTGGTGCATTACGATGGACAAATATCATACTGAATCCATGGTCAGTCCCTGGTTAAGAGCGATCATTGCTCGCAATGGAGCCGTTCAACGGTTTGATACCGCTTAATTCACGGGGGGTTCTCAAAATATGGGACCCTCCCAAAATGGCAAGTTCAAAACTACAAATGACCCCTATGACCCTCCCAAATGACCAGTCTTGGATGATTCAGGGGACCCCTCTGACTTGAGAACCCACCTTGCTGAGCAACAGCCGTCACAGCCAAGGAACGATGCCGGCAGCACTGATGGCCACGGGAAAGAGCATGGCCTGGACGCTGAGGCAAGGCCAACTGGACCCACCGTGGCACCGGTCTTCCCAGTGCACCAACAACCGGGTACACCAACAGAGCCGGTTCCATTACCTGGTGCTTGGGGCTGTCTCTGATTGGGCTGTCTCTGATTGGATGTGCGACTATGGCTGCCCATCGAACCAATCCACCAGTCAAAGATTTGCGAAAAAACAAGGGATACAACCAACAACCGACAGAAGTAGACCAGGATGTAAGCAACAATGGTAGGGGTGCAACGGCAACCAGGATGTTTTTGCAGCGGAAATTCTTCCAAGTTCCAATCCTGGTGACCTGAATCTGCCACTCCAGTGGCGCACCTTCCAACATGGGGGACATGAGCACCCCCAACTCTGAGAATCCAAACTATGTTCACATCTATCCATGATTCTCCAGGTGAGCTGGTCAGATTCGGCTTTGCAAAGAAAACACTTACTGCATGCCATCAGCCAAGTCGGGTCCTTCGCAGTTTCGCCCGTGTGGATTTTCATGATAAAGGCATTGGTTTTTGGCTGTCCCTTCTATTCTTTTTTCTTCTATCCACAGGTTCTTGAAGCCTCAAGGTGGGGTCTCACAACTCTGTCAAGTGGCATCCCAGCCAGCTGCGGACAAAGTGTTGTTGGAATGCTCAACCGCCGCAGCAGCAATGACCAGCCTTGCTCAGGCTAGAAATGCTGCAGCAATAAGGGCAAATAATTGTTGGATTTAGGGCAGTTTGGGTGTATCTCCATGGTTATAGATGTCTAGGTCTACTTCAGAAGAAATTCAAAGGTGGTTCATAATGTTCATTGGGGCTAGAACGATCATTGATATTTATCAAACAATATAGCACGCTAGCGCTGCTCCACTAATGACTCGTAATGGTTACATTTACATTTGCATATTAACCGCTGCTGCCATATGGGTTGGAGCTAATTAATCAAAAGTCAAGATTGTTGTTGTTGTTGTTGTAGTTGTAGTTGTTGTTGTTGTTGTTGTTGTTGTTGTTGTTGTTGTTGTTGTTGTTGTTAATGATAAACAATACAGCTGCAAAACAATCAACCCACAAGCAACTATCAGCACCAGTCCTGGTTGCTAATATTACTAGCCTTGCCCATGAACCATTGCTAGTGCCATATTAACTCTTACAAATTGTTCTTGACCACTATTGTAGCCATGGTTCGAGCCATCACTATACCATTCATGAATGCTGGAGAATGACTCATGTTTGTAATATCACCAATGGTCAGCGTTCCTCTTTCTGGACGGTTCATGGTTTCCGGGTGACCAACAATCACTGCTAACCATGTTAAGCAATCTAAAAACCATTTTAAACAATTGCCAGAAGCATTGTTAACAACGGTTGTTATCAACCCACGCCAGCAATCATTATTGACTATGATCATAACCACTAAAGGAAATATCAATACTAATAATTCATTCTTAATAGTGATGACCAGTGATGATTTTATCAAAATAGTCGATCTAATTAATCATGACTAAATAAGAAAAGATTAACCCTGAGGAACCATTGTTGGCAACCTTGCTTATCATTACTGGGTTCCTCTTATTGCTGTTCACATTCCACAAGTGACGCTGCCCTAGCCGGCACGCTGCTGGGACGTGAATAAGCAACAATAACCATCCGTGGTTGGGGTATACGTGGTTCTGACCCTTAGCCCCTTCGCCATATAGTTGGTGCATCCCTCTTCTTATTGGTTATCAATTATCAGCCATCGTCCAGCTAATCAACCATTGGTTACTAATCATGATTAATGAACTATTAGCCATCACTACTTATCAGCCATAGCTTAACAACCATGAACAACCATCTCATTGAACCACCTCATTGAACCACCTCATTAACCACCTCATTGAACCACCTCATCAACCACCTCATTAACCACCTCATTGAACACCATTAACCACCAATAAGTATACCATTCATCACCATTCACCAGCCTCAACCACTGATCGCTCGCTTCACCATTGGTTGCTTCCCCCAGATCGCCATGGATGCCACGTGACGCGGCGCAGGTGCTCTCGGCAAAGGATCCGAAGAGATCGGCGCCCATCCCGGCGATGTCGCCCACGTTGTCGCCCACCTCCCAGGGAAGCCACGTCGTTACGCGCTGAAGGATGGGGAAGGATGGGGAAGCAAAGGTGAATTCCACGGCGAATTTCCGTGGTGAATTCCATGGTTGATGATGGTTTATATATGTTTATATGATGATCAACCTCAAAAATAAGCAACATGAAGGCGACATTGAGCAGCATTCACCATCAACCCCAGAGCTGATCATGGGAATTTCTCGGCTCTTGGCTGATCAAAAATCGAAGGCACAAGAATCTTTTGATCATATCCCAAAGGTGGTAAAATACAAGATGTGGAAGCAGGGACGAAGGATGACGAAGGTTGGGTGATGATGAGGTATTCCCAATTCATGGCTTGTGATGGCAGGTGTCAGTCAGCCACGGGTCATCCAGGTTGGGGCATGGCATTGCGATCCTTCATAATCCTTGATATCATACTGAATGTTCCTCACTACCCATGGTGGATCCATATCCCATCATATTGTGGATGAATCACCAAGAAATCATATCAAATGAGGGTGAAACTAGGGGGTGGCTTGCACGTATTGATCTACCAGTAGAAAACATTACACATCATCATTACTCACTCTTAAATTGTCATTTATCGCGATGGTGGTTCTACCTGCCGTCAGAACCCAACAACACCAACTTTTCAACCCAAATAGCTTTCGCACAAACATGGCTATGTTCATCATAACGAATCTTCCCTAGAGTAAAATTGATATTTTCCGACAGTCTCCCCAGAAAAAAATGCCACAACTGGGCATCGCCAATGGTACCGACGGCTGCGCTGCTTGGCTCCGGCACGTTGTCGGCGATGGTGGCGGGGTTGTTGGGATCATCTTCATCGAGGCCAGCAACCACCTCGAGCGCAACGGGCGAAATCCAGCCAGCCATGGCTGATGATAAGCTGCGCAAGCGCTGCTAGGGAGGGGATTCTTAAAATGGGGAAGCTGGCTCCTGGCCTTGCTCCCTCCCAAGCAGCCTCTTTGCGGTTGCTGATTGACAAGCTGGCGAATGGTTGCTGGATAGAAATTGACCAAACCAAGTGTACGATTGACCGTCACCACCAAAAGTTTCGGCGACTGCTGCCGTATTGATCTTGGCGCTAAAGTTGAAGTGATCAGGCTCAGTATCCCAGATGGGTCAAGAGATTCATCAACCAACCAACCAACCAACAACCCAATCATACCCAACCAACCAACCGCCAACCAATCAACCAGCTTGCCCTCTGCCCAGCAATCCTTGCCCCACCTTGCCGCAGAGGTCAGCACCCACATCGGCTGCCTTGGTGTAGATACCGCCACCCACACGGCCGAACATGGCCACAGTGCTGCCGCCCAAGCCATAGCCCGCAGCGCAATCGAAAAGGATCTCCCAGTCATCTGCCTCCGGGTACACCTGCGCGGTCATGCGGCGGATTTTCCACAAGCTGACTTTCAACATGAATATCCATCAATATGACAGAATATAACCACTGCTGATTTTTTCATGAATATACATATATGATAGTGGTAGATCCATTGTTCAACCATTGGTTTTACCAGCTGCTCATTTACCATCAAATGCGGGGCTTCTGAACAGCTGGATAACCTATGATGTACCTGGGGGATCACATGGCTTTGAGAAAAACTGTTCAACATAATGGTTCCGCCTATGAATTTAAAGCAACCCTCCAAATAAAACTGGTTGGTGGTTCCAACCCCCTATGAAAAATATTAGTCAACCAACCATTTGTTAATGATTACTAGGGAATACAAAAAATGTTTGAAACCATCAACCAGTAGTCGTTTAACCACTATATTGTTGGCCATTATCCCCTATTATTAACCATCATTAACAACTAGTTAACCACCAACCAGAAAACCCTTAAAAGTCGACCACACTCAGAGCTGCCACCGGCCTTGCGATAGACGGTCAGCAGAACCCACAGCACCAACACACCCAGGGAGCACAAGGCGTATCCCATGACGCTGCCACCACGGAAAGCCGTGTTGAAGCCTTCGGTGTAGCCCTCATCGCGTCGTGT
>VSDK01003052.1:29493-44255 GCA_009767595.1 Symbiodinium kawagutii | reverse complement strand
TCTATCCATCTGCCGCGACACACATCTGTGTGCTAGCGGATGGATTGCGAAAAGCGCTACAAACAGCACAGAGAAAAAAAATATATACTGAAAAGATAATAGTGGAACAATGATGACACTATTGCTGCTATCCCTACAACACATGATAACAATTGATAACATCTGGTAGTCACAAACACTGTCAAACACTAACAAAGAATCCTGTACTTATGTAACAACTAAGACGTCAACGAACTATAACGAATTAGAATTTGATTGCCTTTTGCTGGCACGAGCAAATGCATACGAATGACAACGTGCAAAGAAGGCGTTGTACAAGCAGGATTGACAGCAAGGCAGGCCTCCCCTTCAGCCGGCTTCCTCGCTGGCATAGCCACTGGGACCACTTCGCAACCACTCAGATGGGCGAAGTATGGCAAGCCTGTGTCCCCAGCAAGCGCCTAGCCCATGTTGCCTTGCTGTCATACACCGCAGATGCAGTGCGTTGGCCCCAAAGACACGGAGAAATCACAGCTATGTTGGCGTCTGCACCCGGCCAGCGGTGCATGGATTGCTTGCACTGGAAGTGCTCCCAACACTTCCACTTGGTGCAATCCTGGGTAGACGCTTGCCGGCAAGCTGCAGCAAACGTCGGCAGGAAGCCAACAGGTTTAGAATTGCCACCATATTCGCGGTAGAATCTTTGAATCTCTCGCCAGTAGACTCGAACCATTTTCACGATTCTTTGGCATTCCCAACCACTGAATTCCCAACAGTTTCTTCATAAGTAACTAGGTTATGGTTTCTGCATGCTTAATTACTCAATTAGCCAAAGGTTCTTGCCAGAGCAATCCACCCATTGTCATCAATGCATCCCTTAGGGTTGGCTAACTTGAAGCGTGGTGAATGATATGGGTTGTCATGTTCAGGCTTGCCACTGATGTTTACACTCCGGCAAGGCCACGGAATGCTCCCCGCGCACCTGTCAAGAAAGCACCCGCAGTGAGGCCACCCTGCATGGAGCTATGAGTACCCCAAGACCTTGGTCGACGGCAACCGTTGGATGACGGTGGATGGTGGCTGATGGTCCATCATGCTTGAAGATGGTTACAAGATGGTTACAAGCATGGCTAATAAGCTTCTGATGCTTCATGAATCATTTATGATTGATGATGATTAATGATGCGTGATTCATTTATGATGATTGATGATGCTTAATGATGCTTTACGCTTCATTTATGATCAATGATGGCTCAGGTTTCAGTGACCCAACAAGGATGGTGGGATTTGGCACCTGTGAACCAGGATGTGGTCACGCATCCTGCATCCTGCTCCCAGGGACAAATGCTTAGCACTGTTGGATGGTGGCAACCCATCCCACAAAGATTGGTCAATGAGGACCACATATGAAATTTTCAGTAATGAAAAAAGTAATTCAATGGTGATTCAATAGGATATCTGTTTGGTCCTGATCAGCCCAAAATATCCCAAATTAAAAAAAGGGAACCACCAACCAGTTTGCATTTCACCAGCAATTGTGATGGGTATGTAGTATGTATACATAAAGGTCTTTGGGTCAAAACCTTGCACCCCTGGTTCCCCCATCATTAAGCATTGTTTTCCCTATAGATTGTCGGTTATTACCCACCATGATTGATGCTTAACCCATAGCCAAATACAGATGATGAAGGTGGATGGTTTTTTTCTCCAGAAACCATCCGTCATTTCACCCAATCCTTCCAATTATGAAACCACCAGAAGGCACGGTCAACTGACACGAGCAGGGGAAAACCTATATGGCTTCATGGGAAAATACCATGACCATCTTGGTCGTCTTGGGCTCGCTCTTGCAGTCAACTGTTCAGCCACCGGGACAAATCAAATGCTTGGGGAAATGGTGCTTTAACATGTTCAACCACTGCTTGATCAACTAACATCAACTAACAACCAAGTTAACCGTAGCCAAGCCTTGGCAATGCTTGGTAACATTGTTGTTGCTACGAACCTCAGAGCGGTCGCTTGGCTGGCGAGTCATGTGGTACCCAGCTCCAAGCGTTCCGTCTCCGTGGTCCCCCGACACCAGAAAGTAGATCACCAGGGAGAAAGCCAGGCAGAATCCAGCGCAGATTGCGTATTCCACCTGCAGTGAGGCACCAAAAACGCAGTGAGGCTCTGGCAGGTGGTAAGACCATGGCCCATCATGACTCTGGTGGGGTGGCGCCATGCCGCCGTGCTGTTGGTTACCAGGTGCCAATGGTAGAAATGTATCCTGTGGCCATGGCCCGGCACCCTATGAAAATGACAGTGGCGTTCCTGCGACGAGGCCCAAGTGACTTAGAGATCCTACGTGGGATGATGATGGCCATGGAAACACCGCAGGAATCTGTTGACACTTTTTTGTCCTCACGGGATGCCCTAGTGCCGTAGTGTTACTAACAGTTCGCGACAAAGCGTTCTGGGACAATTCACATAACCAATCAACAAACGAATCAAGTAACCAGCCACTTGCTTTCTGCCCATGTGCATCACCTTTCGCATCCTTCCTCATGCAAATCACAACTCGTCCCCCACTCCCCGCTGCCTTCAAAAACTGGATGGCACCATCCATAATCCTGAAATTGTGAGAAAAGCAGCACAGCCAACGGCAGAATCAAAGGTTTGGTTTGTTGGTTATCCCGCAGGATTGTACTTATACTTTATGGACCAACCTGTACATTTGCGGCTATTGTTTGGCAATATTGGAGATTGATACTATTTTCATGAGACGGCATGGATGAGCAGCAGCAGTGGTGTCGCTACAGAGTCTTATCAGCCACTCGAGCTAAAGCCAAGTTATGTTGTAATCCGATGATCAAGAACTTTTTGAGCGGCAAATTGCGGGATAACAGGGAACTATATCATGATGATTGCTTTGGAACTATTGCTTTTACCATGAATCATCAGCAGAACAGTAACATCGAAGCTATAGCAAAAATTCAAGCAGGATGGAATCAAAAGTGCCAATGACTATCTAACCCGCCACTGCTCATAGCACCCTGAGTATGTCAGAAATGGGACCAGCAACAGGGATACCGCACAAAAAATATCTGGCCGTCAAGTCACCGATTGGGCCACCGAAAATTGGATAAGGGCAGGGCAAATGATATAGGGTTATATACACTAGGGATCACTAGGGTTGTACAACAGCTAAGTCACCTGACAGTAGGAAATCAACCACAAAAAATACACCCCATCCCATGCTGTTGGAGGGAATACTTGGGCATTCTCATTGGGAGTCCGTTGGAGCAGTCGCCTGCTGATAATTGGGATCTGCAATCCGAACAACGCCTTTACTTTACCCATCAACCGGTTTGGTTAGATGCGCTCCGAACACTGGCAGATAGCTACCATGCTGCTGCAACATTTTGCTGGGCTGAGCTATTCTCGATGCATACCCCACGATATGTGCAAATCCAAACACGCCTCACTACATGGAAGGGGGTATGTGAATATATGCGATAAACATTGAAGTGCACATAAACTAGTTAAGTTATGTCACAAACAAACGCCTCAAGCTCCAAGTCACATTCACCATTTACAGTAGTGAACGAGCTCCCATAACTTTAAGGGCTTCCCAAGGGCTTAAGAAACCACCACCAGGAATAGTAGTTGTTTGAACATGATTGTTGGTGATCCCCATATTAATCCATATTCTCAACCATCATAATTCCCGATAAAAAACCCATTGCATCATAATCCCTTCGAAAACCATCAAAAATGGATAATCATATGGTTGATAATCCGTTTCAATAGGACATAGGGTTTAACCAGTACAATCCCTTTTAAAAACCATTAAAAAAAACACACACACACACACATAGAACCAGGATTTGAAAAACACAATTTCATTGGATCAAACCACATGGATGGCCCCCAACGAGTCACGTGACTCACATGGCCACCACCTGTGCTGCTTAGGACTCGTGACTTGGCATAGATCTCTGGGACCAACTTCTCTGGCGCTTCCTGATGCCGAGGTCGCCACCCACAACGCCCCCGCCCCGGTGCTGACGGGTAAAGAGATGTGACATCAATTGACATCATTTGAGTAGACTTATATAATATGATTCTAAATATGATTCTAAATATATACATTACTCCAAATATGATTCTAAATAGACATTATTCCAAATATGATTCTAATTCTAATTCAAATATCTAAATTGTATAATATGTTCAGAATATATTTTGCTAAATCTAAATTTTCTAATTTAGCTAAGTATTGAACATATCTAAATATAATCCTAATTCATGGCTAATCTATGGTGGAGCGATGATTCATTTATGCTGAATTCGTGGCTAATCTATTGGTGGATCGATGATTCTTTTTCTGCAAGTACCCTCACTTCCTGTAGTGTATTCTTTTGGACGGCCTGAACTTATCAGGATGCCACTTCAGTCACGGAAGAGTGCAAAGGGATTCCATCTCATGAATTGAATCAATGACCTTCTGGGAAGTTGAAGAACAAATTGATGTCGGATCACTTAGCGCATCGAGTGCTACATGGGTAATTGAACTCGCAAAGTACAGAACAAGAACTGTGAGAGCTAGAGTTCATCACCTTTCACATGACAGATCATGATGGAACCTCCCCAGAATGTGCCAATGCCAACGTTCTACCTATCATCTGGTGGTGGTCGTGGTGGTGGTGGCGGTGGTGGTGGTGGTGGTGGCGGTGGTGGTGCTGGTGGTCGTAACAATTCAATGCTTGACCAACTCATGACCATCATTGAAGGTGGACCCTCAGTTTCCACACCAAGTCATGACAAAGTCATGTCGAACTAAGGAAACAACCACCGGTTGTTACTGGTGCACCACGAACGACCTGTGTGTCAACGCTTTGTCCATACGCCTGGGCCAACTTGCAGCCAAGTGGACATGGAGAACCGGGCCTGGGCCCCATGGATACTCCATGCCCTCCGCGCCAAGGTACGCCAGAAGTCAGGGAAGTGGAAAGGGCCTGCCGAGTTGGTCCCGGGTGGCTGATGTTGGCCAAAAATGCGGTGGCAACCAATGGTGGCTGGGACGTGCGCGGCTCGGATGTTTTCTCGCCAGGACACATCTTCTGCAGCAATGCATGGAAGAGATCAACCGAATCGTACTTGCTTCAATCGTTTCAATCTTTCAATCAGAGCACGCAAAGCGAAGGCACATAATCCAGAAGAAAACTAGGTCTCAGATTGGGGGCAAGAGCCAAAGAGCATCTCTGTCATGGGGTGAACGAATCTGGCCAGTATCCATTGTTGCTGGTGACTAGTGGTTGGTTGATAGTCGCTAGCGTATGGCATACCAAGAAGCACAATTCTACTGCGTGACTTTTGTTGGTATACCAAAATGGATTGCAGTGATAATCCACTGCATACGGAGCAAATGTGTGTACGCTCAACCGGGATGATTTCAGTGACCCACTTGGTGTGGCTGGGCTAGGCATGCCGTCTTGTTGCTTCTTCAAGCTTGAATGTGAAGTGGTCAACTGGTCCAAAGCCTGCTCCCCCTCTCGAGGATTCTGCCTGCAATACAACAACGACCTCCCCAACTCATACTGAGCCAGTCAAGATTCTGTACTCCTCGTCCAGGCATTGATGCATCAATTGGAGTCATGAAATCACTATCAACAAAAATCATAATATGATTTATACATATCATAGCTAATTGACAATCTCCTACGGTTGATAACGGCAAATATTCATCTTGGCTTACATCCTGGTTCGCAACACATCCAGTTTGGGCTGGGAATTAATCCAGCAAGTTTACCGCGTGACCCAAAAACCAATGTCCAAGGGATCATGAGATTCGATGCAGAATGCGCTTGCCCTTCCTTGCGTCTTCGCAGCAACAAAATACCTGGGTGTGTTCATCAATGGAGAGGCAAAAACTAGATGTTTCTTCGACTAAACAAGATAATTAACTTATATGGATTTGGGTTCCATCACGCATGACATAACATTGATGTGCCCAAATGAAACAAACTTCAACATCCACCAATTTCCCCCACTTTTGGGGGAAAACCCACAGCTTTCCCACCGTCCCGTGCCGGCTCCGCCTGCTTATCTGGGTCCAATGAGATTTTCCTGGCAGAAAAATCAGTCTGGAAATAGCAGGTGCTTCCTGTGCCATGGTGTGTTACCCCAAACCTTTGGTAGGTAAACAACCAGCTATAGATGATCGATTTTCCACTTCCAGGTTGATTTGCCAGAGAGTAATTTTTCGCCTAATATTTTGTGGCAAAATTGGGACCACCCCTCCCCCATCCCCGATTACACTTTCCCTGACTTGGGGATGGGGGGGATGGTGGCGGATTTCATCATTCATGGATAGGCTCATATGTGGGGGGGGATCTATCTGGATCTATCATCTCAAGGCACTACTAAAATAAACCCACTCTTGACGACCTTGACACTCTTGGCGGCATCCGTGCAGGTCTGCCTGCTGTTGGTCCCTAGTGGAACCTGTTTGAATATGCGGGAGATTCAAGAGGCTGTTTGAATTCGGGTATGGATGGTGCAAGAAAAACAAAGTGAAAATCATATAAACGATCACGACAGCCGTCAGCTTGGGTTGCTCATCGAGAGTGTTGACCCACTGAGCGGCATGCAAATTGATGGTGATCCCTTGTCATCTCCATCGCAACAAAATACCACCAGTGATTGATGATCAACAATTGATGCTAATTGATCTTGGCTAACTGATAATTCATCCAAGATAATCCTACCGAGAAACCTGGGCGGCAAGATACGTTTTACCTATATATTGGTTCATATCGGTCCACCGACGTTCGTGGACAAGTGCTGGTCATCTTTTGTTCGGTGCCAATGGCGTACAACATATATATGTATATGAATAAATGTATGTATATATATATATATATCGAAATGAAAATACATGTGCACCCATGTACACGTGACATTGCAAGACATGTCACAAAACACATCTACATGTTCAACATTTCTTTGAGAAACGACCGTATGTGTGTCTGTACATGTGCACATACTTACATACTGTATATAATTACTATAGTATGTTAATGCGTACCTGGAGAGCCTTGTAGCATCCATGAAGCGAAGGTGCACTAGTTGCCACTATGCTCTCAGCCACAAGGTGCGAGTGTCCCACCTGATGATCAAAAACTGCGCAAAGGCGGCTATCAGGCCTCGCCGTGAGTGAGATTGGGCCCCGGGGTGCTTGGGAGCCTGAAGAGAATAATGGTTCAGTCATGACGAGCCAGGATGGTTCATGATGGTTCATGATGGTTCATGATGGCTCATGATGGTTGATTCGTGTTGATCACATTTAATACTAGGCGAACAACAATATCAACGACCACATGAACGACCCGAAGCCGACAGCCGGGATGCAAGAACGTAGTGGTGAGATTGACAATGGCTAAGAATGGGGCTTAATGACCAGGGCAGTCAATCGTGGACAACAAAAGCTCTGCCTATAGCCATTGTAGTACCACCCCGATCTTTTTGAATAATTAATCGGCCAAAGAAAGGAACTGTGATGAGATACGAATGTCAATGGTGTAGGATAATTACAAATGTATCTGCTACAAACACACGCTCGTATCTTGTTTCATATCTTCTGTATACAACCGCGACTAATTGTCCGCATATATTCAATTCGCCTTGGCAGTGGATGTACCACCATTCACAAATAATCTCAAATGCCGTCTCTACTTGCCCCGTGATACCCTGTGGATTTGCTTTCTTAATGATCAATACAATACTTTACAATTAGTTGGCTCACAGTGGTCAACGACCGAGCATAAGCAACCAGAATAGGATGATTTGCCGTGATTTGCCCACAATCCTGGAACTTGGGAAAATAGTTCAACTGTGAATGCTACCAGTTACTAACTGGGGATGCACATCCAAGTACACTTGAGCCACCAGAAATTTTCCATGGACCTTTGGTGCTTGATGGATGTTGATGGTTGGTCAAGGGGCAATTTGCACTTTCCCCAAGCGCAATCCTAACACATCAGTACTTAATGGCAACGAAGAAACCAGGGCGAGAGATATGTGGTCACCCCTGTGGTCAGCTGGTTACAAAAGCTAACCAATGAAAGGCGACAGCTTGGCACTCAAGTTGGAGCCGTGATAACTCCCAGAATGAGCAGAAAACCGACCTGGGAACCCCCCAGAATTCGTGGTTGAAACCAAAAGAAACCGTAACAAACAATGGAAAAACCATAGGAGAAACATGTAGAAAAACGATAAGAAATCTGTAGTAGCTTGGTGGTGAAAAACTCCAGTCTTGCCACTTTGTTGATTTTCCATCCAGTGATCAACCCCCAAGGACACGCAGAAACTAGTATGAAGCATCGGTAAGCCGATGAAAAATGCGTACAGTTTCTTGAATCAAACAATCATCTACTCTTAAACCATGATGCACTATACTTCAACAACAACAACAACAACAACAACAACAACAACAACAACAACAACAACGCTTTCAAGTAAGCATTCACCATGATTAACCATCATTAACCATCATTAACCATCATTTCAAGTAGAACCATGATGAATCACCGTTACTACCAGTAGAACCGTAAGCCATGATCATACAGTCACCGTTTTACTGATAGTAACGGTGATAAGTCATGGTGAATGAAGATAGGGTTACTGAGGATTGACCATCATGAATGACAAGGATGCCATGAATCAACCATCATTAACCATCGTCATTATTTATCACCACCTGGTTTTGATAATACCCAATATTAATCATGCTTGTTTATTCAAGTATAAGCCATCATTACCATGACTGATCATTATTCATCAATTTTGACCATTGATAACTACTATCAACCATTTGACATAACCATGACTAATCGCTATCAAACCATGATCAACAATCATTGATTAGTTCAACCAGCATCATTCATTAGCAATCAAAAACCCTTCTTAATAGTTGATAGTGGTTCATGAATGGTGAATGGCGATAGCCCATCAGCTCTAGCAAATCGTAACCATCACTAACCATGAGTCACTAACCATCACCCAGAATAAGTAATTAACTCATCATAATCACAATGGTTAATCCTCAACCGTTATCCATACAGAGTGGTACCCCTCAGTCAGCAAACTTAGCTCATAACTAGGGTAATTACCAGCTATGGAAGATAGAACTATACTGCATGGTGGCTGATGGCTATGGGTCAAAACCCTGTACCCCTAGTTCCCCATTATTGGTCATTATCCCCCATTATTGGTTGGTTAATATTGACCCACAGCCTGATAAACCAATGGATCTAACCATGGCTATGAGCACCGCAGCAGAAGCCGCCTATGATGCACGACGGCACAATGATCTCATCCACGAGACCGAACTCGACCATGGTGACTCCTAGAACCACCACGACTTGAACGGATGGCGAGCTGCGAGATATAATGTTGATGGATATCTGAATCTATCAACAATGGATGGATACCTATTGATGGATGTATATCAATGGATGGATATCATCCAAACCTTGGATGATTGACTGGACGAGATCTATCAAACATGAATGATGGATGCCGAAAAACAATTCTATGTGATGATGGATATCATAAATCGATCAATGATGGATAGATTGGACGATTGATTGGATGCTATCAACAACCAACCAACAAATTGGATAAAGATGGTTGATGATTGGCTGAGAATGAAGAATGGTTGAATAGTGCCTGCACATTGGCTGGTATTGGTCAGATTTTTATGGATGGTGGTTGAGAGGTGATGGTTGGTTATAATGGTTCATCATATAATACTTGATGTTTAAGGATGCTTGATGATTATAGTGCTGGGAATGGCGGATGATAGTTCCGAATGAGCAATATTGACGGTTGGTCAGGATTGATGATGGTTGATGATGATGGTTCACATAAACCTGCAATGATGGTTGGACATGACTAAACAGGGCTAATGATGGTTAACAGTGTTTCATACTTGAATACTTGACAATGCTGGTCTTGGTCAATGGTTCACACTAGTTGATAGTGGTTTATTGTTGGTAGCAGGTGGTCACTTCACAATGGGAGATCCGGCTGTCAACCATGAAATTCAAAATCATGGTACATGACTCTTGATTTACAAACAAATGCTCGGGTGGTGTGGTGGATTGGTGGATCTAGGTATTTTCCATACACAGATTTCTTAAGATACATGTGTGGTGTCCAACAACATCGGCCCATTGCTGTTATTTTCGTGGCTCAACTGGTTCCGCAGTTACAATCCCGTTCCGAGCCACAGAAACCTAGAAGCAGGTGTCGCACAAGCGTTAGCCAGGTAAAGCCAAAAATCACATTTGGCTTCAGCATTGGTTGAATCAAAAATAGCTTTGTCAAGTACTATCTTTTGCTTTCTCTACTGGAGATGGAGTTGGTTGATGAGTACGATGTCAAAACCAGAAGGATCGGAAACGCAAACCCAACAACTACTGCTTGGTGCTTACAAATCTTTCAACTGGCCCCAAGAACTGTCATCAAGTAATGAAATCGGGTAGGAAAAGAACTGATCTTCCACACGACCAGCTCGCTTTTTGGCCCTGTTTCAACTCCAATGTCCGAATGAATGCTCCCCGTCCTGAATGCTTCAGCAAATCTCAAGTCAAACCCTCGCGTCTGATACTTCTCTATGCCAGCGGAGATCGCTTCAAGTATGGTGAGTTCTACGAAAGACATTAGGGAAACCAAATCACAACAAACCAATTTTGGGGTTCTCAAGCAGTTCACTTGTGGTCATTCTAATCATCGTGCCTGTTTCACTGGGTTCACCAACTGCACACTGCCTATATATGCCTTGACGCTGCTTCCTGCTTCGTATGCTATGCGTCCCAACTATGGAAGTATGGGGCTACACCCTGTAGCTCCCCAAGGCCTCTCATCATTGTTGTAATCTCCCCAACCCATTAGTGATGATCCATGACAACAAACCGCCCTCTTGTTTCAAGGCCAATGACCAAGAATGGTGGGTGGTTCACTAGAGTCATGGATCTCCAACTCATATCATTGATCCTCAAAAAGTCAAACCACCTTTGACTGCCACTAGCTTGGATCACCACTACAGGTGCCTTCACCACTGTCCCCAACTGTGTTGCTTGCATCCTTTGGCAAAGTTACAGCTGCGAAAATGGCAAGGCAGTGCGCAAAGCTTGTGCATCGGTTGTTTCATGATGGGCATGATAATCAATAACCACATCGTGTGGAATATTGATCCGGGATGAACGAACCTTGGGTTTATTCTGGTTTATGAATCAAGGGGGTACGAGTACAATAGCAAACCATGACTTTGGAGGGATACCCCCTTTATGAATCAACCAGGGGTCTGTTTGTCCAGGGTTGGCATTCTAACCAATAAAGGGACTGTGACTGATTCTTGGTTTGGTCGCTACAGAACCTGGTTCAAATACCCATTGGCCCATGTTTGCAAACCCAAAAAGGAATACCAGCCAGATATTCCCATGGGTTATACCCTCTCTTATTCCCCCAAGAGAGTTGTTCTTTTACCCGCAACAACCAATCGACCAGCAGATTGAGACAGCAGGCTGGTTCAAGCAGGATGCGGTGAAGATCTGTTTTTCTTCGTCAAGAATCTGAATCCCCCCCCCCCCCCCCCCCCGTCAGACGACCCCCGGACCGCGCCCCCAAAAATGTATAGATTCTCTATCAAGGGAGGGCATTGCCTTTTCTTCTTCAAGCCAAGTGATTCCTTTGCGAGCACTCGTTCGCAAGAAACTATTGAAACATTTCCATTGCGAAAAAACACATGCGAACGCATTGTCGCGGTCGCGGTCGACTCCATTTGAGCAGTTTCCAAAAGCCATTGAGCTTTGGCTCGAGGCCGCTAGAACCACTGATGGCAATTGTTGCTTATGGGCCTCCTGAACCAGTATGAGCCACAACTATTTACCCTCGTGAACCATCATTGACCACACCATAAACCACGTAAAACCATCACTACTTTTCACGCTAGTAAAGATTATCAACCGCCATCAACCAGTTGATTGATTGACGACGATTTATTGACCATCATTGATTATCATTAACCGTTCTTAGCCATATCATCAACCACTATCAAATATCATCCACTATCAACCGTGGTCAAACAAACAATTAATGCCTATTAGCCACTATCAACCCTTATCAACTAGCTATTCTCAGCCAATATATGCCGCCAATCTGAATCATTAGAACCTCCACTGGGTAGCCATTGCTGTTAGCCGTTGCTGTTGCGCCGTCCCCCTGGTTGAATCCAGGGTGAACTGCTTGGGAAACTGCTCGCGCCGCAGGCGTCCCGCTGTTTCGCAGGCGCCGTGCCTTTTGGCGGCGGCGCGGTCGGTTTCGGCCGCACGAAAGGCTGAGGGCACCAGATTTCGCCATCGGCTGATTGGCTGATCCAAGCAGATTCTCCGTTGCTGATGGATGCTGACACTTCATGTTGATTCACTATGGTTGATCGTAATCCTGGAACATCAGCCACTTGGAGGGTTTTCCGGCACAACAATGTCGGCTCACCAGGCATATCAATGAACAATGTGTATAAATCTGTCATGATCAAGCAACAGTTGTCTGAAGCACAAGTTCTGCAGTTGTTTATCATCCCTATGTTGATGTTCATTGGTGTTGCATGCTTTTCCATGTCCACGTACGTACGTATCATGTATAGCGGGTGCATCAATCTTTCCACTTTACTAGTTCTGTGAAAAAATGACTTGGGATCTATTGGGGACTGCTTGAAAATCATGAGTCCTTTCGTGCAGCCCTTTTTCAAGTCTCAACACTATGTGTACATGTACAGTATATGTATGTATGTATAATGCTGGTGAGCAACCCCCTCACCTTCTTGGCTCAATCCCTTGTAAGCATCATCACTCATCATTCACAACCGTGAAGCATCGACCCTTTCTTGCGACAATTCATTAACTGCTGTATATCATATCACTATTCCAGAGGATCACCATTCACCATTCACGTATGTACCAGTTTAACCATGCACAATTCACCTATGTATCAGTCTAAGCATTCACCATTATGTATCAGTAGTTTCAGCATAGCCATGGTCAACCATTCACCAAGCTCCTCTCTGGACACCCGTCGGCCCGTCGCCAAGTCGTCAGCCTTCCACCTGGTCACCGCCGTCGGCCAGGTGAACTATGTGGAGGTCGTAGAGCCTCGCGGCCGTTCACAAGGGCTGCAGGTCATAGGTTGAGAGCCGGGCCGTTGAACCTCCCATTATCAACCCAGGAGCTGCACCCAGATGTGCTTCACCACCATTACAGTAAGCTCAATGGTGAAAATAATGAGTAAAATCACGGCAAATACTGGCTATCAACAATGATTAATATTGGTAATGGTTGGTGCTAGTTTTTTGTGGCTAGTATTGGTTTCAGATTTTAAAATGGTTGGGATGGTCTTAATAATCGAATCATGGCTTGTAATGGTTAATGCTTCATTGGCTTGTAATGGCTGGTAATGGATGTAAATAATGGTTATTGATGCATAATAATTATTCATAATGCTTAAGAATGCTTGTACTGGTGAATGGTTAAATGACAAATGGTGAATAGTAAACGGCTGACAATAGCTTCAATAGTGGTTAACAATGTTGCCACTGCTGAATGATGGCCGTAAAAAAAAAAAAAAACAACTGGCAAGTCAAATTTGTCAGTTGTGGTGAATACTGGCGAACAATACTTCAAAGTGTTTGGACGTGCTCAATGATGGCTATATTGGCTAAAAATGGCTGATGTTGACTAAGAATGGCCACTGATCGCTGATTCACACCAGCTCACACTCGCCAACAATCGTCAATGATCGTCAATGATGATCAAGAATGGTTTACAATGGTTGATGGTGAATGGTTTTCTTCAGATTTAATAATGAGCCATTGAAACATGTTCAGGCCATTAAACCATTTTATCTCTTCATGTTGATGGCCTTTTTGGAGATTTAATGGCAACTACCTCGCTGCCTCGGAAAAATCTCGTCGTCGAAGCGTTGCAGCAAAACGAGCAAAACCAGCACTATTGACCAAGATTGACCATTCATCAACCATTGCAAGTGTTGGCTTGAAATAGATGGTTATAACCATCTTATAAATGCTTATAACCTATATATATATGGCTGAAATAGATGGTTAGTTATAACCATCCGATAAATGGTTTTAACCTATATATGGCTATAACATCCAGGATTTTGTTGGATTGAATGGTTTTGCAAAAACAATATTGATCGATATTTACATATATTTGACCAATATTGACCATGAGTATGTCCAAAATTCATTTTTAACCATTTTCAACCATTGATTTTGAAACGTTACAAAACGAACGTTCACCACTGATTATCGAACATTACTCATCATTACTCGGTATCACTATCACAGGTCAAAGCATTGTGAAACCTGGTAATTCACTATGGTTTCACCAATGATTCTCGACCACTACTCATTATAGCCATCTATAATGAGTCATGGTCATAATCAACTGATAGTTATAACCATTAACAGATAATTCCCATCGATATCTGACTGATAATTATCTCCTGTTGATATTCAACAATGAATTACTCACAGTTGAAACAACCATCATCAACTGATGGCGACAGCGGGCTGTCGCCTTTCGTCTGGCAATTTCCTTGCGCCAGCGCTGCTGCGCCACATGAGCATAGACCACTGCAACCCACTGGTCCTGGAAGCCGCCAGCGCGGCTCATGGCGATGCTGCAATCGATCCCACCATAGAAACATCCGCAGAC
>VSDK01003052.1:0-29483 GCA_009767595.1 Symbiodinium kawagutii | reverse complement strand
GTCGTGTAGAAACCAGGGTGCATATTGTGAATCGGTCTGGGCATTGTATACATATATAGGTCCTTCTCAAAATAGGGACACCCCAAATCATCCATCTTTAAGGTTCCCTATTTTGAGAAACCACCATATATTACAGGACAACTACGACCATGCAGACCCACGACTGCGACCACAACCCTGGTAGCAACAACAACGACGGCGACATGGGCCGCTGGTACTGCTTCTACCATTTTTCTGATGGCTCGAGTGCTGTCCAGGGTGTCATTCAGCCCAGAGTACGACTGATCTGTAGTCACAACAAGTGACTAGAAGATTCGCAGCAAACAATAGGGTCTGGCGGGTGCTAAGCTATCCCTGTTGATGTTGGTTATACCATGTTCTACCCC
Source organism: Symbiodinium kawagutii (assembly GCA_009767595.1). Lineage (NCBI taxonomy): Eukaryota > Dinophyceae > Suessiales > Symbiodiniaceae > Symbiodinium > Symbiodinium kawagutii. The sequence continues at coordinate 29,097 of VSDK01003052.1, read as the reverse complement.
TATGATTGTTGGTTACACCCTCAGTATCCCTGGTTACCCACCAGCAAACAAATCGGTTCATGACAACCAGCTTCACTGTGGCGACATTCCCCTGCCTGGCGAATGCCAGAGGCAGCACCCCAGCCACCATATGGCGTCCTTAGCTCACCCCAAGGACAAAGTTGCTGCCGCTCACTGATGTTGGTTGCTTGCTTGCTTGCTTGCCTGCTTGCTTGCTTGCTTGCTTCCTTTCTTCCTCGTTTGCTTGCTTGCTGTGTCAGAGACCATTGACAACCAGCGATAGAACTGTATGAGCAGCTGAAAACACAATATGACAGTGCTGGTTGGTTGCTTGTTTGCTTGCTGGGTCGGTTCGTTGGTAGTTGAAAAAAACACTGCCCAATGGAAAAAACAACTTTCGAATCCGATGGATGATCATTGATTTCCCTTGGTAAGTTCGCTGCGTACAACATTTGCCGAAAAAGTAAAGAAATTTCGGGATTGGCCTCGTGCAAAAATTTCAGACATTTCCCTGCAAGCCACAGGGTCAGTTTGGGATTTCGCCCACTACTAACCCGTTTTGCCGTCCACTGATCCTTTCCGTCCACCAGCAACCCTCACTGGTCGAACATGACCACATGAGCGAGCATTGAAAGGTTTTCACTTAACCCATAGGGGATGGTTCACAGTCTATACGTAGGGATACCTTCAACCATCCTTCAACCATCTCCTACCAAGAATCTTACTTCTTACGGGAAAAAAGGAAGGCACTTTTGAGTCCGCAAATGTCAGCATTTTTGGACATACATTTGGCCATGACCAATCCATGCATCTATGATTCATAGTGCTCAATCCCAGCTCAATCTGGACCATCAGCACCTTTCGGTCTCTGAAATGGGTACAAGCGCGTACACTAGAAAAAGGAACCAATTAAACTTAGTAAACTACTTAGTAAACAATTTAGCAAACTTAGTGAAGAACTGTGTGTGGATCAGAGGTGAATTAATAGCCAGTGAAGCCAGTGAATTCAGAAGTTGGCTGGGAAAATCTACCAGAAACGATGGAGTTGTGATCATCATTCTTCTGTCGTTCGGTGTCCGATCGTTCCTTTGGCCACGAGGTCATCAATCTTGGTCAGTTCTTGATGTGTCAGGAACCCCTTGGGTTCCAGCACTCAACCGAAACAACAGCCATGTGGTGGTTTCTCAAAATAGGGGTCCCCCCCGAATCATCCCTCAATAGTCATTTTCAGTAATAAACTGACCGTTCTTGGGGCCACCATGGAAGTCATCCATAGCTGACCGAACCAATCACCACATCTCGGTCTGAACCTGAGGCTTCGTGCCCGCGGATAGGGAGGATGGCCATCAACGTCAGAGTGCCACAGATCGGGTAGTAGATCCTCGGTAGCGAATCCAGCGGGGGACCACGACCAATCAGGGACATGTCGCCACAGTGTGAAGCTCCCCCGAGCACAGCCCGTCACCACCCTCACGGCCCTGGCTGACGCTGTTGAGCGAATCCACAACAGCTCAACGCGGAGATTCCGGGACCAACAGCAACCATTACTCCTTTAGTTGCTCGTTAATGGTTCAGTGAGGTAATCACGTACTGGTTGACGGTAATACGACTACGAGTCGGAATCATTTAGCATCATCTAGTTAACAACAATTAGGAAATTAGGACCATTAGATGTAGCATCCCCATGACATCCCATGAGCATTTTTGGAAAGTTGGCAATCATGATCTCTGAGAAGGGGCTTGCCACACCCGAATGCATCACTGCTGCTGGGATTCCCTTGGGGCATGGTTGGGGGATAGCATCATTTACTGACACACCCAAATATGTATGTACAGTCAAGTACATCTCTCCGTAGAAGACGGAGAGCGAGTCTTTCGGCAAGAACGTGCTGTACAAAATTGATCAAGTGAATCAAGTTGATCGACCATTGCACATCAAGGTTACATATTTAAGCGAGGCGGTTCCCTTGAATGAAAAGATCCCCCGAAGGGCATGAAACTGGCACCCGAACCTGTGAATGATCAATACATTAGGTCGGTACCGTCATTCCATCGAATTCTCCACAAAGCCAAGTTTGTTGCCAAGTGGTGTACTGACGTCCTTCCGGAAAATATGCATGGGCATTTGCCAATCTTATGGGTATCATTTTTTATGGTTATCATTTACTTCTTGGGTTGGCTAACCTGTCCAATGTCCCGGGCATCAAAGTGTGAGATGAAAGGTGTCAAATAGCTTCTCCCAGTAAACCGCTGAGGTTTCAATGTGTTCTGTCCTAGAATGATCATTTCGGGGGCTTCTCAAAAATAGGAAACCCCTGAGCGTCCTGTCTCTATGATACTAATAAACGACAATGAACCAGCCATAGCTTCCGGGGTCCCCATGGCTTAAGCAACCCCGGCCAGGCCAAAGGAATGCCCATCCCACGCCACCAAGTTTCCACAGCGGATTGGCCATGGTGGTCGCCATCAGGTGGTGGTTGATGACCACCACTGCAGCCTTGGCGCGGCAAAGCAACAAAGGTGGTACAAGCTGGGCCCCCAACCACTTGGGTTAGTTGGTTGGGGCTATGACCCAACTAGGCTTAACTAGGGTTAACTAGGGGCTATAACTAATCTAACTAGGCTTAAGTATTAGTGGCTTAGTGGCTATAACCCAACTTATCAGTGGTTCGGGGCCCATCTTGTAGGGATATAACAACAGTATGAACAAACAATACAACTATGGTAGGGATATACCAATCCAATCAACCAACCAACAGTGGTAACAGGATATAATATGCCCAACAATAGTATGGATACAACAACGCCGCTTGGTTCGTTGGTTAGTTTATTGGTCGCTTGCATGGCTCATTCGCTGGCTGGTTGCTTGGCTGGCCACAGTCACAATAAACCCCCAATCCAGAAGTGTTTGGTCAACATCTGCTCAAAAGATGCTTTAATCAATCAATTTGGTATCCAAAAGGATCAAGACATGGTCGATGCCTCAAGGTTTCCCAAGCCTCACAAGCTGATCCTTTGTAGCTATCTCTTCCTGGAGTCAGGATCCACTCCTACGGGGTCATATCTTCAAGAGCTAATCGCTAGTTCATTCATGTGCCGTGATCATCCACGGAAATGCGAGAGAAGCTGTTTGTGTTTGGGAATCGTTATTGGAAAATAACGTATACGGATGTATATGGGTGTTTCTCAAGTCATAGGGGTACCCAAATCATCCAAGTCATTAACAATTGATCATCATAAACCAGCCATTTTTGAGGCTTCCCTATTTCAAGACAGCCCCATATGGCTGCAACATGGTACACCTACCCACCAGCACCCCGGGACCGGCCCCGCGACCGGGGGACGTTTCCAATGAGACTGGCCAACTGCGCGGCGATGCCAATGGCGCTCAGGGACTGGCGGCGCTCAGGATCTGTCGTCATGTCTATACAGAGGTACATGTACAAGTAAATATCATCTTTATTCAGATTCATTCATGTATATGTATGTATACTTGTTGTGGAGGTTGTTTGTTACATATACATATATACACATGATTGTATATATACATATTGCATAACACAAGCCGATCCAAAGGCGAAGTTTCAGGAACTGTGCCCCTTAGCCGCTGACGAACCTGCGCCGACACCAGAAACAGCTGGAAGAATATGATGCTTTGCAAAAACGGTGAATAGTTAATTGATGATGATTGGTGGTAGTTACTACTTTATGATAGTTGATTGATGTAGCTTATCACTTGAAAAACGGTGGTGCAACATCAGTTGGGTTCGCTGTGTTGATAATCCACTAGTGTAGTGTGGTCCCAAACCAATCAAACAACCAACTTCGGAGTAAGTAGATATACACCCATGCAATGCCAATTGCATATTATCCCATCATTATTGTCAACACAAGGGAGGGAGTGACCAACACATTGTCACCACATTCAACGACCGTAAACCGGTATTAATGATGATCATCGCTATCAACCGTAATTAATCATTATCAAACATTACTAATAACAACTACAAACATGGTTAAACGGCAATCATGGCAATACGCTGGTTTCACTTATCAGGTAAACCATTATTTGCCATGATTGTCAGCCATTGTTGGGCATTATAATCAAACATTTGCGATAATCACTATCAACGATTATGCAGCATCACTATTGACCATCATTGTAAACTATGATTGACCATCATTCAACCTTGCTTGCATTTGATAAACCATCATGATACATGATTCGCTTAACTACTATAGACAAATAATGGTTAATCGTGGAGAATCAACTATGCCTTTTGAACATCATTCGCCTTGATGCTTAATCACCATCACCCGTGACGAACCACCGTGATCCATTCAATCCATTCTAAACACACTCCTATCCATCATAAACCATGGTGGGATATCCACTATTATAGACGATGATCCATAATCCTAAACCACTATAATCGTGGTTAAATTCTACTAAGCATTTTCAACCATACTTCTCAGCCACCGGTCAATCATTGTCAACAGCTATTGGTTGACAACCGTTGACCATTCTCCAGTATCAGTGGTAGGGAAGGATTGACCTACGTTCTTTACCTCCATTCAAGCCGTCATTAATGGTTGTTCATCATTTATCAACCAGCATTATGATCATTATCAACCGCTTAATCAGTGATGAGGGTTGACAATTATTGGTTCATCGATAATGTTTGATGGTTGTCAATCATTGGACCTTTAACCATGACTATTGACCATTATCAAGCCTTATCAACCATCAACCTTCATTGATTGCGATTATCGGCCTAATATTCACCACTATTACAGTATCACCCACAAGCATTCACCATGACCAATAACGAATCAAAATCATCCATCATAAAATGGGTGTTTCTTAAAATTGAAAATCAACAAAATGGATGGTTGTTACTAAAAAATATTACCATTGAAGATGTTCTGGGGGTACCACTAGCTATTAAGAACCAAATGATGCTACCCCTTCTGTACCATCATTAAAACCATTGTTTTCCAACTATGATTTTGTGGGAGGCTTCCAACTTTGATTTTATATTGTCAATTTTTCCCATGTTTTCCCTTGTTTTTTTCATGTTTTCCCTTTGATCTTGCTGATCCCTCATCATTCTTGATAGGAACACATTAATCATATTGTTGGTTAGTATCCCCTATCGCTAACCCATTGTTAACCACTATCAATTGTATTGATTATTATCCATGGTTAAAACCAACAACTGGTATTGATTTTGTTGATCCCCCATTCAGCGTGGATCTCGCCCTCACCGGCAATCGCAAGCTTCACCAACGATCGGTGCCTCACCCACACGGCCAGGTGGAGCCAATCTGGGCGAAGGCGGCGCGCCGTGACGGCAGTCGGCTGAGCCGATGATCACTGGTTATCAGTGGATCATGATGTTTGATGACTGATGACGCTTGATGATGCTTAGTGAGGCTTATTGGTGGTCAATGATGTTTGATGACGTTGAATGATGTTGAATGATCTATAAAATTTGGTGGCTACTGATGTTCAGTGATGCTTAATAATGTTTAATAATTGGTGTTTATACTATTAAGATCTATTAGCTAACCGGTGCTAATAGATATCAAGATCTAAATATCATCAACCACTAATGATTAAGATCTATTACTGTAAGATATAACATAAATCTATATAAATATCATCAACCAGTGCTAATCATCCATTAATACTAAGATGATATTAAGATCACCTTCTGATATCAGTGCTTTTGCTATGCTCAGTTTTGGGGCTCTTTGATCATGATGGTCACCCATTGATGGTCACTTATTGAAGGATGGACTGGCTAACCATGGGTGAATAGTCCAAAGGGTTGAAAGTTTGCTTTCTGATGATTTTTAATGGCCCTATCAGGGCTTGTCAATACCTACATATAATGCTTTTATAGTGGTTTCCGACGATTGATGATGGGGGAAATGATGGTCAATGTTCATATCATGTTCATATCACGGTCACAAAATGGTGAGATAATGATAATGGTTGATGCAGTGGTTCAATGATTGATCATGATACATAATGAATGCATCAAATCCTGATGACTAATCATCTAGTTATTCATCATCTAGCTATTCATCACCCATGTGATCATGTTTACTTGACTAGTGTTTGATCATGATGATTAATCATGAGTACTGATCACTACTTAGTAGTGATGACTGCTGATGATTCACGCGACCAACCGATGGTCAATAAGGCGGCGAAGATGATGGTATGGCGGACCCTCGACGGACAAGGAAGGCTTTGAGGATGAAGAACAAAAATACGCAGACCGCTATTTCGTTGCTGCTTGACCCACCATACCCAAATTTAGTACTGGCCAAATTGAGCCGTGTTTTTTCTCTTGTCTAGGGTGAGGTGGTTCCCAGTGGAATATGCCTGGGATGGCAAAAGTGAGGTCCCTACGCCGGTTTGAAATCTGTCTTCAAAAAGCTGCAAATACATGAAATCAGAGCATTATACATATAATTCATACAAATAAATTGTATGTGTATATTACGTCTGGATATAGGTTCGCAAAAATGGTACTCCAGTGAACTCTATGAGAACGTGAATTACTCCCAGTGGAGAGTCAGCCAACCCCCTGGGTGCTCGGACCCAGAAACCAAGCGCATCAGCGGCACATTGGGCAGGCCCGCATAGTTCAAACAAATCACCTGAGCTCCCAAGGCATGGCATCCCACGTGACCTGGTTGTTGATCAGCGCCCCAGGTGGAGCTACCGTGGGGAAAGCCATGGTGCGCCGCTCCCGTTGCTGCGGTGCAACTGGGATTCCACGCTGTCACTGCAATGAACCAGAACTGTTGCACCTCGCAGCGGAATGTGTGATGGCAACGGTCCATCATGAACCAATCGTTTACTAAAATCCCTGAAGGGGTACCAGCATCTATGGACAAACCCCTATATGGTGGTTTCTCAAAATAGAGAACCCCACACTTCCGGTTGGTTTAGTACTATAAATGGTTTGTGACTTGGATGATTTGGGCGTACCTGGATTTTGAGAAACCATATTGGTCTTATGGCTGGTTATCCCATATAATTAATCAATGAACCCACTATAATTCCTTGAATATTCCTTGTAAAACCTGTAAACCACTATATTAACCACTATAAAACCATCATAACGTTGGCTATCACCCGTATCTCAAATTGTCGGCGCCCGCCTGGGCCATGAACGCACCCACCGTGACCAAGATGGAGGCAAGAGGGACCTCGTTCCCAGCCGCCCGAAACGGGTCCCGACGCGCGTAGCGCGCCTTCCCAGCACCAGGACCAAGCACCGCACACCGAGTGGCGCTGGTGCTGAGGATCTGAGAAAATACCTATAGAACTACTACTGTATAGAACTACGCTAAAATACCTGGAAGATTGTGATGAAATCATTTCGTAAATTCAACCGAAGTCATTTCTTCATATTCTTAGGACCTACTGAAAAAAGTACTTGTTAGATCTTGTTGAATCCTTGTCGCATCCAGGATCTTGAAAGTACGGGAAGTTCCGACCACCCCAGAGTTTTCTTCGGTGGTACCCTGGCTGTGGGTGGCTTCAAGTGTGGATCATCCCATTCAGTACACCCTGCTGAAACCACCTGTTCCCCCCCATCCCCTATATCAACCCACCCTAACACGTACGGCCTCCCTGCGAAATCATATCGTTTCTAACCAGAAGTCCAAGGCGATGAGTAGCTTTACCGCTCATGTTGATGAGAACCGGTCAGCAGTGACCCTTTGGGGTGCTGGCAAGTCGTCTCAAAAGATGGAGCGGCCCCCCACCTCAGTCGCCAAGAGCTTGGAATCCTTGGATCCACCCGCAGCAACCCTGAAGCCTCCGGTCATCCCTGGCTGACTCTCTAAGACACTGCTCTGACCTGTGGTTTTGCTGCGGTCCCAGGCGTTTGGAGAGGTACCCCGTGATCAGATTGCCAGGAATGGCCAAAAGTTGACCTGGCGCAAGCGACAGTTGCAGCCCTTGAGGTTGGCTGCACATCTCATGTGCTTTTCGATGATCAGCTGTCGTAAGTTGTGAACTCTACAGCAAAATCATCGGTATAGCATGGTGTACCAAGGGGCCTTCTTTGATTGGAATCTAAGAAAATCATAGAAAAACCTGATCCTTATGCATCTTGCTATCTGCTAAAACCTCAAAGACCAAACTTTTCCTTTCAGCTCTTATCTACGGCGACGTGAGAAACTTGTACCTCTCGAGACCAGCACAATTAATATATCGCGAAGAGCAAGATATATGTCTAGTACCATTGAAATTTCGCACAAAGAAGTCAGGTGCAAGGAGGAAATAAATAGAATATAATAGAATGAAGCTATGAAACCAGTGGATAGAGGGAATGGGCGCACTGGGACAATACAAGCAATTTAAATCGAACTGCTGAATACCTCAGACGAGCGCCAAGCTAGCGCTGTCCCTGCGAGATATGTTATGCATTAGAAATTCCGGACTTGGCTTCAAATCAAAAATCGAGCCCTGTGGCGGTGTGGTCAGTGCCAAAATTATGAGCCTCTTTAGCACGCTTTTCTATGTTTCTTTGGTATGCACATACATGGTGGTATCTCAAAATAGAGGACCCCACCAAATCATCCAACATTTATCCTGAATAGCAATAAACCAGCCATTTTGGGTGTTCCCTATGACTTGAGAAACACGCAAATACACATACACGTACTACACGTACTTGATCACTTGAAATCAGGCACAAGTTCAGAACGTCGGGCACCTCCCAGCAGTGAATTCGCAATGGATAAACCCTTATTAACCATCAACTAACCATGTTGAATATCATCAAATGAACATCACCATGCAAGGTTGGCGGCCACCCCGAGCTCCAACTTGCTCGCTCCCCGTGTGAAAGGATAGCACGAGATACCCATGGCTCCTGGCCTCGCTCCCAACCACCAGCCAACCATCAGAAAACACCCTGAAAAGGCAGCCTGGGATCATCGTTAGCACTGCCACCTATCGCGCAAAGGTGGTCAGAACCCCCCGGCCCCATCATCCAAGAGGGGTTGCAGGAATCATGAATGATACTGGGCCCAGTAGCTACATAATATAATGGTTCAATGGCTATAGAATGGTCAAACATGGTTAAATGGTCAACTATAATGGTACAACATGGTTAAAATGATGCTACATTCACATGACAGAGTTACAGGAAACGTTTCCAGGCATTTGTCCTGTAAAGCAAGTGGTTGCTACATAAACATGGGTGTGCAATGGTTATTCGTGGTTTGATCATTACATAGTGGTTCAACCATGATTAAACAATGGCTAATACTTGTTGCACAATGATTATGTAGTGATGAATTGATTGTGAATTGCTACATGCTGCAAAATGCTTGACAAATTGTTGAGTAGTGGTTATGTGACAATGTGTACTAATGGTATCTACAGATTATATAGCGGTTGCTCTTATACAGCAGCTATTGATGGTGACAGTATCGAATCTATAAGTATCTAATGATGGTTGAGAATGATGGTTATTTATGTGATCAATGATGGATCAGTGGTTGGTGTATATCAATAGCTGATGATGGTCAACGACCAACAACATAATTATGGTTTACGAAGGTTAGTGGTGACTTGTGGTGGATGATGCTTGATAACGGTCAATCATGGTCGATGTACGGGTTAACCCGGGTGAATGATGAATCATGAATGGCCAATAAGAATGACTTCCCGTGCCCCCTAAAAGTGTGCATAGTCCCAATCTGAAGCTTGGTTTCTGGCGGTTGGGGCAGGGATTCGCCCCGAAACCAACCAACTACAGTACCCAGCCTTTGAGAAAGCAGCCATTTATTAACTGCAGCACAGCATCAAAGCATTGGAGGTCAAAGCTGATCCAATGTCGGGTTTGCTGATTCTTGGGTGCACCAAGTTACCCCCAAACCAAGAAACCATGAAACCGCAAGACGTGGCTTCCTGTTTTCTCTGGTGCGGCAACTTCATTTCTTAACGTGCGAGCAAGTCATCCCTCCCCCAAAAGAAAGAATGGCACACCTTTGCTTCTACCAATAGAAACACCTAGCTATCATTAGATTTATGATTTATCTATCTAGCACCTTTACTCTTTTTTCTGCTTCGAAGCCAAGGTTGTTCCGGAAGCTGTCAAGCTTTCTGATGGGTTTCTGTGGCAGTTTTCGCAGCATGGCAATGGAGGATGCGCCAGTTGCAGATCATTTACCGAACACAGCTTGACGTACATCAAACAGTCCCTGCAAGTGCTGCAAACAAACCTCCCGAAAAGAATGTGGTGTTTTCTGTTTCCCCTCTTTCCTGGAAAATCCTCAAAATTTGGAGGGGCACTACAGCGTATGGACAATCTGTCAGAAAGAAACTCTTCAACACCCCAAAGCGATCACCCAATACTTATCAACTTCTTGGCATGCGAACTAAACGACCAGTCACCATGGGATCCATAACGTTGAGACAATATGATTGAATTATGCAGCGTGATGGACACACCCCTAGAATCTCATACTGCGGACATCATCAAGCATTAATCATTGATCACCATTCACCACTATTAACAAGCAGAAGACAGCTACGGTATAAACCTGGTGAAACGTTACTGTTGCTGTTGCTGCTGATGCTGCTGCTGCTGCTGCTGCTGTTGCTGCTGCTGCTGTTGTTGTTGTTGTCGTCGTCGTCGTCGTCGTGGTCGTCGTCGTCGTTGTTGTTTGATGCTGTTGACGGTTAACCAATAATTCACCATCATCACGCATCCATAGCCATTTACAGCCACGAATCTATTCATGCTGTCACCTGTTGACCATCAGTAGGCACCGTGACTACCAATAATCAACTATCATCAAGCATCATTAGCTAGGAATCTATCCATTTTAAACCATGGTGAACCATCATGAACCATTGTCGTCATCATAATCATCAGCCATCATCATCATCATCATCATCATCATCATCATCATCATCAGCCATCATCAGCCATCATCAGCCATCATCAGCCATCATCAGCCATCATCAGCCATCATCAGCCATCATCAGCCATCATCAGCCATCATCAGCCATCAACATCACTCGTTCAGTTGCTCCTCAGGTGTTGGGGCTCCCACCGTGGTCAGTTCATCTTTGGTGCCGTAAGGGATCAGATCCATGGACTGGTTGAAGTACTGCCTGCCATGCAGAACCGGCGCGCTGGGTTTCCTGTAGAATTCGCCATGTAAACGAAGCAAAAAGATGCAAAAAGGTTGTAGCAAAGGTTGTTCTATCTGGCTGCCGGAGATTCTTGGGATTGGCTGAGAATAGATTTTGGGATTAGCCTATCAGCATGTGTCGGAGATTCTTGAGATCGGATAAGGGTACCTCCAGAACCTCCATGAATCAACCACATGCAACAGCAGGTTGCGGCCATGAGTGATAGCAGCAAAGCTGATCATTGGCTATTCTCACTGAACAGTATTATATATGTAACTATATAACTAGCGGCAGGCATGATCAGTCTTTCACTGACCAGTGAATTGTCCAGAATGGTAGATCCATAAACTACCTTAAGTTCACCTTAACTAGCTGGTTTGTCCTCAGTGTGTGTGGTTTATTGACTAGTGGATCCCCGATATTGGTTGGTCATTATATAACGATCGTCACCAGGCGCCAAGCTGTGCCGGGCACACCCACCAATGTCCATGACCAGCTGGCCAGCGAACCTGAGGCTGCCAAGTGTCTGCGTTCAGATGGCTACCGTGTTTTTGGCATACGACTGTACCACATTGGGTTACCAGCTAACCCAGCTGAAGATGGCTCCGTCTATACCGTATACCTATCTTACTATACAAATTAGGTATCACATTGCTAGTTAATTAGTACATATACAGCTACATATACCACCCAATAGGTGTGTACTACCCAACATTCCTAGCACATACCCAGTACCCATGGCTTGACACTGCAAAGCTTGTGAGCCCTTTGGGCTTCGGACCCCCCCAAGTTAGAGGTTTCGGTCATGACCGTAGCTCGCCAAGATCAACCATTCATAAGCTGTATCAACATGGCCAATAATGGTCATATGGGTATGGATCAATATTAACCAATCAATTTCATGGGGAATTTCCACCAAGAATACCAGGGAAAACAATGGTTAATGGTGGGGAACCAGGGGTACAGGGTTTTGACCCACAGCCATATAATGGATATAAGAAGTATAAAATTACATTAAGCCGTATTCACCACTATGACGACCATTCTTAACCATGGGATCACCAACGGGAGCCAACATTCAGCATACATAACCATTATCAACTATGATCGTCGAATACTGACCCTCACTTGTATCCTTGCTTATGATCAACCATTGGTACCCACTTGTCACTCGAGTTCCATCCTGGTACAACTATTAGCCTCACCTCGCTGACGAAGGCTCTGAGCTGAAGATGTTGACTCTCAGCGCAGCATGACCCCCGTCATGTTTGAATCAGCCTGATGAACATAAGTGGTTTCTCAAGTCATAGGGAGCCCCAAATCATAAGGGTTTATTGCTATAGATGGTTGCTAATGGATGACTTGGGGGGTCGCCTGTTTTGAGAAATATAAACTGTATATTTCTTAATGTACTGTAGTATTGCTTAACCCTGGTTCAAACATGTTTATGAATAGACATATATAATGCTTATCTATCATGGTTATTGCCTAGTGGTTATCATTACCTTAGCCCGATGAAAATCTTGAACCATTGGTGACCTATAGATATACAACCATTGCGCAACCATTTTACAACCATAGATGGATAACCACTATACTATATAAAATGAAATAAAACAATAATATAACCTTTACACAACTATAGTACACCCGTTCTAAAGCAGGACCATGATAAACCATTACACAATGTTTGCACAACCAGTTGTATTGCCATGATTCTACAGTCAAATTATGTTCATTTTATAACCATGCTTAACCATTCTTGAGATATTGCTACTTGCCGCTGACCGCTCTGCCAGAAGGTCGGGTGTCCAAGAGGCATCAGCATGAAGCCCGCACACCTCGCCGCAAGTCTCATCTGTATGGGATATGACTCCTGGTCATGTCTATGGGTGACAGAATTATCCTATCTTACCATCTTAAACCATGTTTCACCATTCTTAGTCAGACTAGCCCCGGGGTAGGCACCACCAGCCATGATGAGACTCCACGGTCGCATCAGCGCTCAACAACTCCGCCGCTTGTGATAACTTTGATCCTTGAAAACAGGGTGCAACAGGTCAACGGTGCCCTGGAGTGCTATTGGTCAAGGAGGGCAAAAATTCTTCCGAACCAATAGCACTCCATGGCACCTGCCCCGGTGTCCTCGAGATATTTTTTGGGACTCCCATTGTCGCCCAAAGAGTTCCCAGCCATGTGGAGATCCTAGTCACAGCTGGTCCACAGCTGAATTGAACTGCTCACGGCCGGAAAAGGTGGGTTGTTTTGATGCTGTTCGTGCTGGTTCTTAGATTTCCAGTGGAATTCATGATGGCTAAGAAATGCTAGTGCTTCATGATGGCTAGGTTGGTGATGGTTGATAATTCGTAATAGTGTTCATGGTTACAAGATTGCTAATAGTGGTGAGCTAGTCGTAGAACAATGGCTTAATAATCGTCAATGGTCAATAATCATGGTGAACTTGGTGAACTAGTGGTCAATTTACCAGTATCAATAACCTTTCATGGTCCACATTGGTCACCTTTCATTTTTAAGAAGAATTACTGTACTGTATGATTGACCGTTCACAATTAACCATTCATGATCAATTACTGGTTAAATGATGGTCAAGTCGTGGTCAACTGCTGAACAGTCCACAGCTCTCCCGTTTGGCGCACCAGAGTCTTCTCAGCCGCCGATTCCCGCAGGCCAGGCGGACGGGAAGGATGAACTGCCTCAACAGAAAAACTGCGTCGGTCGTTGAACCAAAGCTTTGGTTGAACTGACTCACCCAAAAAAATGCCTCCCAAATGTCATAAAAAAAATCGGGATGTAGATAGTGTAGCTGAGCTTCGGGGCAAAAATTCCATGATGGAATGCCACAAGCCAAGTTGTGTTCAGTGAATTCCAACCATCCGACATTAAATGATCAGCGCCGGACAATTCACCAAGAGTGTATTCAAATTGTTTTTGGGAACACTACACAGAAACGAAGCTGGGCGTGGGTGATCTTCAGATTTAGCACATCATGCAGCACCACAGCCACCGCCAGGTAGCATGGCCTGACAGTTCCGCGGATGCGTTCTCCTCAGGTTTTCATCGGGAATCCATTGTGGATCGGACGATGCTGACCAGCATGTGTATGTGTGCCCATGATTCCCAATCAAATTCCAATCATGCAATTCTTCCAATAGATCGAATCATTGCCCAAATACACTGGCAACAAGTAAAGAACGGAACACTCATAAGTTCACCAAATTGCACAACAAATGTCACAACAAATGTCACCAGTAAATCCACCATTACCACCCCTGTTCTGCTGCCGTTGATCAGCCATGCGAAGGGTCTCAGGCCAGAGCCAAGCCAGGACGTGCAGGACTTCTTGGGAGCCTCATCGCCGCCGCAAACCATGATCAGCTACTATTCAACCATCAATGACCATCAACCATCAATCATCAGCAACCATTACAATCCAACTACTAAGCTTTCAACGCCAGAAATGTCCCCTGAAATTCCACCTGAACTCCCCCCAAATTCACCTCCCTGAACCGATGCATCACTGCCCATGTTCAACAACGGTTACCCTGTGATCCGCTGTCATTACCCCGTCCACTGCCACAACCACAGTCACCCCATGGCCTCCTCCTCACACATCCTGGCCACAGGTCCCCAGGGATGGCGGGGAAATACTATCAGCAATGGCAAAACCAACCGAACAACCGCGAGTTGATTCATGGTTCTTAGCACTCTAATAGCGTTCAATTGTAATTATTCAGGTTCCTAATACATCCTGAATCATCCTGATACCATTCAATTATATTCAAATAAAAAATCTTCGCACTGCTTCCGAACAACGGTTCATCAATGACAACTTGGCTTAACATCTCTGAACAACAATAGACAATTGACGGATAACAACCAGCGATCACCAAGAATAATCAACAATTGTAGCTCGATGCGTTACAGCATGAAACATTTACCATTGACCATCACTATCATAATGGTCATATCATAACCATGTCCAACCTTAATTGGCTCTTCTTAATCATAATTATGACGCCATTCTTAATCATGATTGATCATCATCAGCCACAATCAGCCACTTGTGACATGAACAACCAAGCCAGGTACCCCTAGTTGTACCAAAGTCATGATCTTCATGTGGGGACCACCACTAGCCATCGGCAGGGGCCTCCTCGCTCTGCAAATACAGTTGCCCAATTAGTGCACTATACATATACTTCTTGGTTAATATCCTTTCTTATTTGACGTGAGTGAACCCACCCATCCTGTTTTTCGCAACTTCGTCAACTGGCTGTGGATCAAAACCCCGTACCCCTGGTTCCCCATCATTAACCATTTGTTTCCCTATTACTACTGGTTATTATCCCCCATTAGTTGGTTGGTTAATGTTAACCCATAGCCAACTCCCTCTGTTTTCTTTTCTATTCCATGATGCTTTGCCCAACTTTCCCACAGCACACCCGCTCTCTGCAAGCTGAAGTTGATAGATTGCGGGCAGCGAGACGTCAAGAGAAAGTAGATTGATGTAGATTCCAAAGGGAGGAAGTTGATGATTAAAGATTTTAAACAATTCCTATATCAAATAATAAGTCAATTAATGATGCTTAACATGTTTTGTATTCAATAATGGCTGCGTCCATGATGCTTGATGATGCTTGATGATGCTTCATCTTTTTTCTGTCAAATAATGACTCGGTTTATGAAGCTTGATGATGGTTCAATTATAGTGATGTTGCACAGGACGCAATGGAACCAGTACGAGAAATATTTGGAACCTTTAATCTTATGGGAGATCAACATTGATAACATTTGACAATACCACATCCTACCCTCCCATGTTCGAAAATCAGCTGCAGCCATTGGGGATTTAGTGAGAGCCGTATCTCACATACGTTTTCACAGCTCGTGGTCCCAGCAACAAGCCCTGCACTATCAAGCCACAGCAATGAAAGCTATTTGCTGCAATAATTGAGCATCACAAAGCATTTTCAACATCCATCAAGCACAATTAAGCGCTTCGTTCGTAGATGTTGATAGTAGCAATCGAGCTCCTATTCGTTAACTTCAAACATCAGTTTCACCATCATACCCAGGTTGACCAGTCTCAACCATCATTAATCAGTTTTATCACCAGTTTTAATAATCATTGACCAGGTTAACCAGCTCATTAACCCCAAGCTTGACCAGTCGTATAAGCGCGCGCCCTTCCTTCACCATCTGCCTGGCTCCCCAGATTCGGCGTGCAACGGCACCTCCCCGAGGTGGAAGCTTCGATGGTGCCTTCGTCGCTATCGCTATCGTCCTGGCGCCGCATCAGGAGCTGGGGATGTGAAGAACCACCGGCGTCGGTGATACTACCGTGACAGCAACATGGTTTATCATGGTTAACCATTCTTAATAGTGGTTCATAGTGGATGATAGTGGATGATAGTGGTTGATAGTGGTTCATAGTGGTGAATTCATAAATGTTGATAATGGATAATGAGGAAATGGTGATACTACCATGATATATGAATTGGTACCTTGTATGATATACCATGTATTCTACCATATCATCATCCATATCAACCCTTATGACATATGTGATATTAACCATGATAATATGGTGAATCATGGTTAATAGTGGTTAATACTGGTTGACAACGGATAATGTGTAGTAGGGATGTGAACAACCTTGGAGATGTCATTGATGACACAGCGTCTCCAAAGATGTGGTAAGACCTGGATTTTTGGTACCCATCAGCTTGGAGTTTCTGACGCCCCGAGTTCTTCGAAATGGTCGATCATTGCAGGTTAAAGATCAACCAACGTGGTCAATCGAACGAATCATTTATTTATCTATTCATCTATTCATTTGTTTATTTACTCTATTATCTATCCAATTATTCACTTGTTTATTTACTTATCTATTTGCTTATTTATTTCCTTATCTATTTACTTATCTATCGATTTATTTATGTATCTATTGATTGTCTTATATGTACATATGTATGCATACGTGTGTATATACAATAAATTACAATAGATAATTTTGAGTATACAGTATATGTTTGTTTTTCTTTTTTGCTTCACTAACTCTTGAGATTCATATCGCGCCTGGGACTCCTCGGCGTCTTCATCCGCGTCTTCCTTTCGTTTCCACCTGGCGGCTCAACAAGTATTGGCTCATCTGTGGTTGGTTGATGGTTGAGTGAGCCAATTGTTGACTAATTGGTATTGATGGCGAACACTAGTTGATTGTTAGTGATGGCTAGAACTTGTGCTCTCGTGAAGCCAGTCAAGTTGTCACGGCTTTTTCAGAGCAATCAATATGGTTGGTGGCTGGGTGGGGAATCATCCCAGCAGTCACTTATGCTCATATTCATTAACTACGTTTGCTTTGGTTTTTCCCAAGTCCACTTCTTGTTGGCTGAGCCTTATGTTCAGTTCTTAACCAGCCACTTCTGGTTGGCTATGAATTAGTACCCTTGGTAACCATGAGCTAGTACCTCACCATTCGGTTGATGTCGTTGCGGCGCGTGTGGACTGACTGTTTGTGGGCTTGTTGACGGTGCAGCCACCACTACGGTGGTAGCGAGATGATGATTTCGTTTTTAACGCCTGATAGCTGTAAGTGCCGGATACCTATGGCATCCTATCGACAACTGGTGCTTTGTTTGCCACCAAGAAACCAAAAATGATTATGAATGCCCATTACGAAACCTTCATAGGCGCCAATAGACCACCTTAATTCAAGTCTAAGTTCAAAGGCCTTGGATACAGAAAATATACCATGAACATGGTGGATAGTCCCACACGACAATATGCGAAGCCTTGACAATGCTTGAAGCAATCGTGACCTCATCATGAATGACCTCACGGTGAACAACATGACACACTGTACCATCAATTATGAGAAAATATATTGTGCGTATACTGTATCAGTTGCTCCTCTGCCTATAGTGGCCCCACTTTTCAGTGCACAGTCAACCTCTAAACAAATAAAGGCTTCCCTTTCCACACCTGACTGAGAACAGGAGTAGAAGGCAGAGACTACTGAGAACGACCTGGCAGCGAAAGGGTAGAAGTGTAGCACACTATTCTCACACTTGGTATCAGCTGGTACGGGTGAATCGAAGAAAACGGGCGGCGGTACCAACTGGTACCAGGGCCACATTTTTGTCATTTTTTGACCCTTGAAGAACCCACGAATACAAAACCATCCGAGAGAAGGTCGTGACCTTCCGATTTCTTGGCTCGGCAGTTTCAACGATTCTCAACGCACCTGGATGACCAAGAAGATGGTTGGCTTGTTTGGCACCACCTCGGACAGCGCCATGGCTTCGCAGCTGTGCCGCAGTTGTGGATGGCAACGAGCTCCAGCAGTTGATCGCCACCATTGGGGTCTCGACGCGCAAGATCAGCACCAGGAGCACGGGTATACCAGTCATCCTTGGATGCCCAGCGCTCCCTTGGGCTTCAGTGGTGTCAGGTCCAAGTCCTGAAGTAATGGGCTTCCTTTGATACCCCAGGATGTCCCAGGATGATTTGGACAGCTTCAGCAGGGTCATCCACCACCCAACACATATCGAGCCGCCCCTGATCTTTTTGATCTTTGGCAAATGCCAGGGGGCCGCCCTTCCAGCGACGAGGGACGTGAGGCTCATCAAATTGTTCGCCGCATAGTACAGACCAACCGCCTCTTCGCGGTCCTGACGAGCGTTGAAACGTGCCGTGGCAGCTGGGAGTCAACTGCTGGATGTTGAGCACCCTAGGACCCTAGGTGGTGTCTGTAACTTCGAATCCATCTCTTAACGATCATCGAATGTCCAACCTGAAGCCGCGATCTGGGGATTCATGGAGCTTGCCCAGCTTTCCCAGCAACCTGAAGGGAGAGTCAGATTAGTAGAACCTAGTACTAACCCACCAATGAACTCTCTAATGGTCAGCTGGACGACACCCTCAACCAGCCGCTGTCTATTCTGAATTCAAAGATGGCCAAGTTCACTATGGAAAATTGGAGCTCTCTCACCCGAGCAACCTCGACACGTGTCACGTCGTTGATCAAAGCAAGCATGACATTGCCTCAGTGCAGATGCGAAACCATCTCATGAGAAAAGAATCTGCAAAGAAGGTCACTTAAACTTACTATGGTAGCTGAATGAAGAAACCTTGCATGATTCACTCCTCGTTCTTGGAGGTTCGATTTAACGGTTCCTTGGACCTCGTGGTGTGATGATGGTCCGAATCCAAGCTTTTTTTCCCCTCCTTGCACACAAAAAACAAACATACACCACAAGGTACGGCAAAGTTGAAGAAGTCCATGTTGGTGAACCCCTTCATTCGGTTTAGATATATACATGATATGATTGTTAGATGATATGCATGTGTATATAGCACATAGATAATGATCATTTACATATATATATATATATGTGTGTATATCTAGATAGATAGATAGATATCACTAATATATGATCCTATATCAAGATAACAAAACATCACACCCCCAGCTGGAGCACCGCAACGACACAATCCGAGGAGCTGGTGAGGCCGTAGGACCCCAAGACCTTACCGATGCAGAGCCAAACCCGTGCCGTGCCGGGCCCATCGTTGAGAATGCGACGGCGACGGGGTACAGACAGGACTAACTATGGGTTTTACAGGGTTTTTATAGGGGGATATGAGGGTTTTATAGGGGGGTTATAAGGGTTTTAGGGGGAATTATAAGGGTTTTACCATGGGTTTTATTATAACCATTCATAATGGTGAACAATAGGGGATAATGACTACCAAAAATAGTTAAACAACTGATGTTGCATGTTGCATATAAATCATAAATGATGGTTAATGATGTATTAGATTTTAGATAGTGGGAAGTGATGGATAATGATGATTGATGATGGTTACTGATGCTTAATTAATGGTGAACAATGGGCAAAGTGTTTCTAACACGGGCTAACGGTTCATGTGCAATGACGGTTGATGGTTGCTGGTTGATATGTTTGGGGGGAGGAGCATCCAGTTGATACAGGGATTCTGGCATTACGAAAGTGACCGTCTGACAGGTCCTTGTCAAGGTCCCATCCGCTGGGTGCAGAGGAAGACCAATCATTCAGCGCTGACAGCGATGCAGCTGTGCTTACCAGCGATGGCCAGACCTCTTGTCGACATGCCAACATAAAATTCGCCTCCAACATGACACCAGCTTCATAACATCTAATGACAGTCACTTGCTGCTGGTTAAGATATTTGTTTTATTTGTTTGTAGCGTTGGTGTCCCTTCCCAAGAGGCACTTCTGACATGATCAAAGGCCTTGGCCATGTCCTGCAATTAACCAGTGCACTAAATCAAGCCAACCCCATTGTCCAATCTTAGCCCTACTGTCATTGACATTATTTAGTAAAATTGCACATCAGTTTATTATATTGCCACCGGTCCAATCTTAGCCCACTGTCATTGACATTATTTAGTAAAATGCCCATCAGTTTATATTGCCACCGGTCCAATCTTAGCCCACTGTCAGTCATTGACATTAATTTTTAATAGTCACTGGTAATAAAGTACTCATCATCATCGGTTTCTATGGACTAGCATGTCACAGTCGGTCAATGGCAACAGTTGCCCTGCAAAGCGCATCATGTTTTCCCACACTTGTCAATGTCACGGTCGCGATTTGGCGGCTGCAGCGGCAGCGGGCCACACCTGCATCCATGGTGGGTGAGCGATGTGAAGTGAATGTGAAGAGAAGTCGTTGACATGAATCATTGAAACATCAGCTCGCACTCCCAAGTCAATGACATCATAAAGCATTGAAGCATCAGCTCACAAACTCACAAAAATTGAAGTTGAGCACTTTCAACTGCGCATTCAATTTTCTTTGGAGACACTGACGCTACACAGAAGTCAATGACATGTCCGTAGGAGAAACTAAGCTGCAACAACGTCAATGACTGGAGAAGGCACTGACGCTGCGAACGTGTCAATGACTGGCGCTTGAAAAAAGGTGACCACTACGTGGCCAAGAGCCGCTGTTCCAACATGCTTCAAACGAAGATGATACTTCTGTCATCTTTTTCCACATAAGGGTTCGTGACCTTCCTGGATGGCTTCCAATTCACCTTCCGTTTCTTCTTGCTGGGTCTGAAAGTTCTGGTGGGTCGGATCTTCTCTGTCTTCACCTGGATTTCCTCCTCAACCTGGATTTCCTTCATCTCACCACCGTCCTCCTTCTTGACCACCTCTTGAGCTGGGCACCTTAGTGAAGCGAATAGCATGCTGGCAACATCAAACTGACAAGACAAGTGAGCGCAACATAGCGCAACCAAGGCACTGAGTAGTCAACGAGACCAGAGAATTGAGCTGCCCCATAGCTAAGGCACAAACTGAGACTGACTCACAGTTTGATGAGGATTGTTTTCTTGCCACGTCATTGACAAATGCCATGTTTGCTGATCTACTTGGACAATCAAACAAGTCCTTTTCAGCCAAGCATGCCGGTAGACACTGACAACACGAATCCAGCTCCGACATTGACTGACTGATGTGCACATATCACTCAACTTCCACTGTCAACCCAATTTCCTGACAGAAAAAATCGCAATAATCGATCGATAGTCAGAGTCAGTGTTACACCTTAGATCACCTTGGTCACTAATACCTTCAAGATCAGTGACATCCTCTCCACTGAAGGAAGGGCCTGCACAAGAAAAAAGTGGCCACACAAGCTGACCTACGCTGCCATTGTTCCAGCCTGGTACGCAGTGGCAAGTTGAGCAATATCAAGTGGTTGCCAGAAACAATTTCATCAGTGTTCCATTGTCAATGACAAGTTGCCCAGTCATGGTTTTGACAAGCAGCGGTGAGACACAAACCAAATCCAACCTTGAAAAGTCACTGACTACCAATAATAACTGATCACCGTATTATCAATCTGTCAATGACGAGTCAATAATAACCAGGTCAAAGATACAGTGGCACAATGTAGCAACGATTGATAGCAGTAACTTCTAGGCATTAAATCTAGCAACCATTGGTGTAACACCGTAGCTGTCATCGACATAAGAAGCATGAGAAGATGCAGACTGTCAGTGACAAAAAGATGCAAACTCTCACAAGAAGTTGAAGACCTGTTGATCAAATGAAGTCATTGACAGCAAATCAGTTTAGCCAGCCACCTCACTGTGAAACGTGAGAAGCCAAACCCCATCTTCCATCTTCCATCAAAATTGGCAGCTGCAATCAGGCACAAACCTCAGTCAGGGACGCTGCATTGTTTTAACTCTGGAACTGTGTCAGTTTCAATGGAGGCGCAACACGGTCAACTTAGTGAAAGCACATCAGAATTGCAAAGCCAGAACATTACTCAATTATGTGAACTCATGGAACTGGAATGAATTGTCACTGGCAATACTACCAAATTGACTCAGCTTGGCTGACAAAGAGCACTGCGCCACCCTACTTGGGTTTCATGCACTTGCTGCAGTTCGCACTGACCTGCAAACCATAAAAGGGAAAGCAGGTTAATAACCAATGGTACCAATTGTTCTTTGTTACTGCGAGGCCTCTCCAAATGCATCACACTGAATCTTCCTCCTCTTCCATGTCGAGGTCATCATCTTCATCATCATCCAGGCCATCGTCTGCTCCATCCTGCAAGGCTTCAGTATGCACATGAAAAAACATATGTTTGTTCAAACGTCCTCATCGGCATCTGCTCCATCCTCATCGGAGCCACCATTGCCGTCTGCATCATCTTCATCCTCGTCCGCATCTGCGTTCTTCCTCTTTCTGTTGCCACGTCCTCTGCCCTTGCCCTTGCCCCTGGACTTCCTACTCTTGCGTTTGGGCTTCGCCCCGGAACTTTCCTTTTTCTTGTTGGTCTTCCCTTTCTTGTCGTCATTCTCTTCGTCATTCTTTCCACTGTCCTTCAAAGCCTTCCCAAGCTCGGGTTGAAAGTGACGGCTCTTGGGCGAACTCATCAACTTGAAGAGCAGCTTCACACAGTTGTCCGTGTACCATGACTCATGGGCAGCAGTGTAGCCTGAAAGGAACAGGCTCAGTTTGTCAAGAATGTTCAAGATTTGAATCTGACATCATAATTTAATAATATTTTAGTAGTATTGTTTGATCAATGGCTGATTTTCTGGAGGCAAGGTACACACTGCCAAGCATGGCACTTGCATCTCGAGGAGCGGTTGCATTACTGACGGACAGCTTGCGGTTGCTAGGATCACAGCTTTTGGACGAAACCTGTGAACCAACTCTTCGAAAGTTCTTTGATCGAAGACTGAATAATCAATGGGCTCCAGCCCCGGAACATCTTGGCCTGAGAAACCAAACCCACGATGGAATTGAATCAATCGAGGCCTGTAACATTCTGTTGATTTGCCATGGTCAGTTCATGAAATCTGGATTGGCATCACCACCGGCAAAATGATACAGCATGCAACCAAGGCACCTTTGGATGATGTTGACCTTGAGTCATCTTTGACCCTTGCACTTCCCAGCATCTTGTGTTTCTCACCGGTCGGAATCGTTGGGATCCCTTGGAGGTTGGATTTGTAGCATTCCATCAAGGAAGTACCACTGGTCGTGCCAGAGAAGTGAAGGTTCTTGCGAGCAGAGACGATGGATGCCATCGCGCTGCTGTCACCAGGCGTGACGATCACTGTCTCCATTTGAGGGAGGCAGAAAACCTGATATGCCAATTCTAAAAACATGTCATTGACTGAATCAGAACTACATCGATGAAACCTCATTGAGTGACTATGACTGATTCAATTCACTTTTGTCACTGACGAAGATAATTTAATATGTTCAATTCAATGGCAAAATTATGACGAAGTCACTCCTCGCTCCAAGGATCCACCAGACAAGGAACGAGCCTGGCAAGACTGTTTCAACCATGTTGCCATCACCGGCCAATGTTAAAACAACTGGTGATGGAATGTGAGCACTTAACACTCTCAAGCATCGAAAATTAAGACCTTGCGATGCTCTTTGACGGACTCTTCAGAGTAGTTGATGTGGAACACATGCTTGTTGTAGGGGGCATTCTCACTGTGCTTGAACACTTGCAGGAACTGATTGTGAGTGCCACTCCGGCCGGAATCACAAAAGAGATACCTGGACCGCGGTAAACATAATGAACAGCCCTTCCCAAATCTAAGCACAACTTCCGACACATAAAACCAGATGAGTTGGAAACCAGTAAAACATGTTTGCTACACCAGACATGGTCAAGTGAAGTTGAGTGAGCTGCTTTGAAGCATTGAACCATGATTCCTCAGGGCATCAAGTTAAATAGAGAAACGCATGTCATGGAAAGTGACATGCATTGAAACATGACAACATGACAGCAAGTTGAGTCTCTGAAGGCGATGACAAAGTTGTCATAAATGTATATTAATCAATGACGTTGAAAGTGGAATACACTGCATCGTGACAGCATGACATCAAGGTGAATATTCGAAGGTGAATGTTTGAACATGAAATGCTGTGAAACATGGCAGCCATGAAGTTGAAACTGACATGCACATGACAACAGAACATGTCAAGTTGAAATTGAAACACACTGAATCAACTGTAGTAACATGTTGAGAAACATGACATGATCTGGCCCAAAACAGTCCCAAGTGACATGTCGCTGGGATGGAGCTGCGGGTACATGATCTTCTCCTGCTCGAAATCAGGTAGAGGCCCTCTCGTTGACATGACCGCCTTGAGGATTTTTTCCATGAAATCACGTCTCATGGGTGTCGGGCTTCTTCTGGGGTCCTTCTCATGCTCACCTGCAGCGTCTAAGACGTACAAGATCATGATGCTGCTCTCATCGTTCCCCCGCAGCTTGCACACATCCATGTTTCGCATCTGTTTTGCCAGTTTTTCAAGGCTCATGCTGCCATCGATTGTTTGAATCTGGCTGCGCACTTGCTTTCTGGCTCCATCAGCAGCAGATTCGACTGCTTCCAACTTCTGGGCGTTCTCTGGCTGGCTCAGCTTGGACACGCTCTCAGTCGGCAGCAAGTTTGCCAAGTGAGCTGAAGCACCCCCCACCTCATGGTCGACCTCTGAGTGCGTTGCAGCAAGTTGTTCTGGGTGAACACACTGCTTCCATACCTTTTCGATCATTGCGTGGTCCAACAATTCCTCCAGCGACTGCTGGTGCCGCACCGCCTGCTTCACTGCAAAATCGTAGCTCTTGTTGTAAAGGAGATCGGCACAGAATGCCCAAGCCTTCTGTGATCTGGGCTCCAAGCCTGGGTTCACACATTTCATTGAAAAGCTAGCTAAGATCGCAAATCACAAGAGGAGAATTTAATTTGAGACAAAGCACAGCCAACCCATGGCTGCTCGTCAGAGACTTTGACATTCTCTTTCACAGCCTCTGCTGTGAACACACGGCCTCCGAAGTTTTCACGGAAAGTCACATGATCCTCCAAAGCTTTCCTGCGCAATCAACGGCTTATCTTAAGCCAATGCTGTTTGGCTCATTGCTGTCAATGACATGTTTCATCATATGTTTCATTTTTGTCAGTGACATCATCGCATCAATGAGCAAAAACAACACGGGATTGACAAGAATCACATTGGGTCTTCCACGTCCTCACTTATTCAAGTTATGATTAAAGGAAGGCTACCCAGAATTAGATTTGGCTACCCAGAATGAGAGTTGGGTCATTATGTAAACAACATCACGGGGGATCGGGGGATCTTGGTTGACCACCTACAAGCTTTTAGGATAGGAAGTACATAAACCATTGGAAGGCATCGTGCCTGTTTGGCGCCGGTTAACCCCACAGGCATCCAAAGTATAAAACTTGCATCACTGTGGATGCTAGTTATTATAAATTACGTTGAATTCTGGCAGCCCATGTCCAGACATATGTATTTGTTCATATCTACATGGTTTTGTTGTTTGTAGATATGTACAAACAAGTATATATGTACGTATTTTTGTTTGAAGATTTATGTAAATATATCCATCGATATATATACATATATGTATATATGTGTGTGTGTGTTTAAGCGGAGCTAAGCGGAGACGAATCGATGCGAATTAATTTTGTGGATCCATTTATTTACCTTCCTTGAAGCTAATGAAGAAAAGGCCAATTCCATTTCATGTTTTTTTTGTGAATCGGGGGGCTAGGACTTATGCACAGACTTTGCATAGCCATACTGATAATACATGTCTACTTGTTTGGGCGGGGGGATTCAATAAGATAAGCCTTTTTAAAATTACCAGCTGAAAGTTTGATCGGTGAGGATGATATACGCACACATGTTTCTGGGTGCAGGTTCATTCAGATAATTACCATCGAAGTAAACAGTGATAATCACATGATAGGGTTGAACTCATGCGGTTCCTTTTTCAATCAAACAAATCGGTCCTGGTTGTTGACGTTTTGAAAAATTTACTTGCAAGTATCGGTCTCAGGTAAGACCGATACATGCAAAGCCTTTTTCGATTAAAAAAATGTGTTAACTTGGGATTTTCCAGGTAGGCTTGCATGTATCGGTCTCAGGTGAGACCGATACATGCAAAGCCTTTTTCGATTAAAAACCATATGTTTGTGTTAACTTCGGATTTTCCAGGCAGGCTTGCATGTATTGGTCTCAGGTGAGACCGATACATGCAAAGCCTTTTTTGACTAAAAAAAGATGTTTGTGTTGACTTGGGATTTTCCAGGTAGGCTTGCATGTATCGGTCTCAGGTGAGACCGATACATGCAAAGCCTTTTTTGACTAAAAAAAGATGTTTGTGTTGACTTGGGATTTTCCAGGTAGGCTTGCATGTATCGGTCTCAGGTGAGACCGATACATGCAAAACCTTTTTCGATTAAAAACAATATGTTTGCGTTAACTTGGGATTTTCCAGGTAAGCTTGCATGTATCGGTGTCAGGTGAGACCGATACATGCAAAGCCTTTTCTTGATTTAAAAAAAATGTGTTAACTTGGGGTTTTCCAGGTAGGCTTGCATGTATCGGTCTCAGGTGAGACCGATACATGCAAAGCCTTTTTTGATGAAAAAAACATGTTTGTGTTAACTTGGGATTTTCCAGGTAGGCTTGCATGTATCGGTCTCAGGGGAGACCGATACATGCAGATTGTTTTTTTGGTTTCTTAATTTCCAATATTGGATTTTCAACCGGTTTGCTGATTTCATACATGCAGTTATGTGGGCCGGCTAATATCTGCATGTACCGGTCTCACCTGAGACCGATACATGCAGATATTGGTCTGGGGCATGTCTGGGACTATGTTAGATGTTGGATTATGTTTTCTTTATATAGTTTAACTTTCTCTGTAATGAAAATATGGCAGATATTGGCTGGCTGCAATATCTGCATGTATAAAATATCAGAAAGGCTTGCTTTCCTATTAACCAAAAATGGGTTTTCAAACAATTTCGAATCTAAAATGACGATAGCGGTGATGTTCCAAAGCCAGGTTAGTTTACCAAAGGGTAGTGATTGAGAATGTTCCATAATGGTTGAATAATGGTTAACAAATGGTTGAGAATGGGGATAAAATCAATTGATGATGGTAAATTGATGGGGGGTGATGGTTGATTGAGGCTTAATAATGGTTAGCCAATCATGTTTAAAAGATCATGAGATGGAATTGGCCTTTTCTTCATTAGCTTCAATTAAGGTAAATAAATGGATCCACAACATTAATTTGCATCGATTCGTCTCCGCTTAGCTCCGCTTAAACACACACACACACATATATATATACCGATATCGATGAATAACTAGCATCCACAGTAACGCAAGTTTTATACTTTGGATGCCTGTGGGGTTAACCGGCGCCAAACAGGCACAATGCTTTCCAATGGTTTATGTACTTCTTATCCTAAAACCTTTTACACGGTCAACCAAGATCCCCCGATCCCCCGTGATATTGTTTAGATAATAACCCAACTCTCATTCTACTTTGCATAGTTTATTTACAAAAAATTTCAAACAAAAATACGTACATATATACTTGTTTTTACATATCTACAAACAACAAAGCCATGTAGGTATGAACAAATACATATGTCTAGACATGGGCTGCCAGAATTCAACGCAATTTATAATAACTAGCATCCACAGTAACGCAAGTTTTATACTTTAGATGCCTGTGGGGTCAATCGCCGCCCAATAGGCACAATGCCTTCCAATGGTTTACGCACTTCCTATCCTAAAAGCTTGTAGGTGGTCAACCAAGATTACCCGATCCCCCGTAATGGCAAATCAACCGAGGAGATTATTTTACAACGAATCAAGAGGTTGGGGGATTATTGGCCAAAAACTTATAGCCAAAAAAAATAATATAAATTAATCAAATTATTATTATATATAGATATTTCACCAAATATATCTGATTTACACAAACCTAGTTCAGGCCCCGGATTTTTAGTGATTTTTCGTAATTAATATTTCAATAAAGAGAGAAATAAACAAATAACCAGACCCACAAAGAAGAAACAAACAATTTTTGTTTTACTCACTCTTTTCTGTTGCAGACCTTATGTAACTTATGGTCCATCAAGGGGTAAACATGATATAGTAATATGATATTACTATATAACTCCGACTCCTTGTCCTTGTTACTACATAAGGACACGTAAATACTTTTTACCCCACGGTTAAAATAATCAAATTAAAGGAAGTTTAGAAGCCATACTTACAAATTATGGAAAGTTAAAGCAATTTTTTTGTTACTTGGATAAAAGAGAAGATCAAACATATATGTGCGTTATTAATAAGAAATATGCGAAATGCCGTGTTTTTTTCAATGCTTTGCATTCCCACATTACATTATGCCGGAAAACCGCAGAATTAAAAACAAAACCTTGAACCGCTGGACAACCATACATATATATATATAATAAACTCTAATTCTCAATATCCAACTCTAGTTCTCAATAGCATCCCT